>JAACYV020238196.1:0-18187 GCA_009936425.2 Chrysaora fuscescens | reverse complement strand
TTACAGATCTGATAATGACTCAGATGAGTACTACAGAAAGAAAAGAAGACACGAGGAAGACAAGGACCGAAAAAGAAAACAAGATGATTTTAGAGAAAGGAGTGGCAGAAGAGATGAAAAACGGTACAGAGAAGAAAGAAGAGAAGCTAGAGGAAAGGAGCAAAGCCAGAATGATCGTGAACATAGCAGGAATGAAAATTCCCAACTAAATGCAATCAAACAACAAGAAATGGAGAAACAGAAGACAAAAGATGTTTTGGACATCATGACAAAAACTGGTATATATGTCTCTTAATTGTCCCTTTAACAGATATGCAAAATAATTCTTAAAATTGAGAAAAAGTGAAAAAGGCATTAATTGATTTATCACTATTCCTATTAGGTGGAGCATACATACCACCTGCTAGATTGAAAATGATGCAGGAAGGAATCACAGATAAATCAAGGTGAGCACACTATTCTTTAAGATGTTGAATGTTGCATTGACTTTCTATCTTGTATTTGTGTCAGGCTTTTGCGAATGTATTTATAATTTGTTTTTTGTTGTGCCATGAAACTATGGCAACTTATACTGCATTCTTATTCTATTTATAGTGCTGCTTTTCAACGAATATCATGGGAAGCATTAAAGAAGAGCATTAATGGTTTGGTCAATAAGGTATTATTTAGCAAAATTATCTTAATTTACTTTTATTGTTAAAATCAAGTTTATAATAAGGAATAATTCTCTTTCTTTTCCCATAACTTCTTCTATTTGTTTATAGGTCAACGTGTCAAACATTGCAAACATTGTCCAAGAGTTATTTGAAGAAAACATCATAAGAGGAAGGTAACGCTGATTTCCATAGACTTTTGTTACAGTCTACATCATGTATAATAATCCTAATATTTAATCAAAGCTGAAGTAAGAAGATTTTGCCACACTACTGTTCTTTTATTCTGTTTTTTACTATTATTAGCAGTGCATCTAGAGATCTAAGAAACTCTTAGAAGCTTGACAATCTTGAAATTATCTCAAATTGATTGACACTTTAATGTTATGTTTTATCACTTCTCTCGTCATAGAGGATTATTTGCCCAGTCAGTTATACGAGCACAGGTTGCATCTCCATTGTTTACAAATGTGTATGCTGCTCTCATTGCAATTGTCAACACCAAAGTAAGTGAAAAAATATATGGGAAATAACAATAAACAACCGAGAAATAGCAATAGTTGGGGTTTATTATTTATTTTTAATAATAATAATAATAAAAATGCACTTATAGAGCGCTAAAATCTATATACATATATTCTAAAGCGCTGAACAGATTAGCTTAAAAAGTTATTCTAAAAGTCATTCATTTATTAAAATAATAGTCAAATAAATGTGTTTACATTCCATTTTTATTACCTTACTTTTCCCTTGTTTTGCATATACAGTGACGCTGAACGTAAATTACAATTACATTTTTTGATTTATTATTTCCATAGTTTCCTAAGATTGGTGAGTTGATTCTACGAAGACTGATTCTTCAATTCCGAAAGGCGTACAGAAGAAATAACAAGGTATTTATAAATCAGTGCACTTAATTTTTCATTGCATGATTGTGCAACCTATCTTACTGCCTTTACTGATACCTTGAAAGAGTTCTGTCAAGATACAGATAATAGTTTATGTGCAGTTCTTGTTACTAACTATCTTTACACCCTTCAGGTTGTTTGCATGAATAGCGCAAGATTTATCGGTCATTTGGTCAATCAAGAAATCGTATGTATACATTTTAGATTTCTATTTTCGATCATTTTCTTTTAATATATTCATATTTCAGAATGAATCCGTGCTCTTGGAAGTTTTAATATTATGCTTCATTAACAGGCTCATGAACTGATTGCACTTGAAGTTCTCACTTTGTTGCTTCAAAAGCCAACAGATGACAGCGTTGAAGTTGCTGTACGTTTTCAGCTAAGATAATTTCAGTTTTTACAATCTTATGCCCTTTTGTTTCTTTACAAATCCATTGCTACAAACTGAAGTCATTGATATTTTTATGCCTGTTATAAAAGAAAGATTCAATTCTAATTGAAAGCTCTCTGTCAATTTGTTACAGGTTGCCTTTTTAAAAGAAGTTGGACAGAAACTAACCGAGGTCTCTCCCAGAGGACTTAATGGTATTCATTCATTCTCAAAACATTTGCTATTCATTTTAACGTAAAAACCAAAAAACAAACCAAACTGATCTTTATAATTTAGAAATTATGCTGCTATGTTGCCCTATATTTTAACAAATCTGCAAATTTTCCTTAGCTGTTTTTGAGAGACTTCGAAGTGTTTTAAACGACGCTGCAGTCGAAAAACGTGTCCAATACATGCTTGAAGTGATGTTTGCGATAAGAAAAGATGGTTTCAAGGTATAATACTTGATGAATGTTTTTATTAGTAGTTCTACATTCAATGATTACATTATTTCTTTGATTAATGAAATGACGTTCGTTATGCGAGCACAGATGACTGAACTAAACGAAATAAGCTGAATTTTCTAGGACCATCCTTCAGTGCAACCGGAGCTTGACCTAGTCGAGGAAGAGGATCAGATCACACACTTGCTAAGACTAGATGATGATGGTTCTGTTGAAGACACATTGAGTGAGTTTCCATTTCAGTCCTTCTGAAGCTCTTTAATATTTCCTATCTACAGTAACATATACAAGCTTTTGTATTTCAACCTTAATTTACAGCTTGCTCAAATAAAAAATGTTATCTAAAGCACAAAACCCAAATTTTTTCTACTTGGAGCCCCTATCATCTAAAGAAATGCTTTGGTTTGAAATCCTTTACCACTGATCACCAACCACAAGGCATGAGTTTTTTTGCTTCGCTTATACCTTGTTTTTTGATCACAAAAATTATAATATTCCCATTGTCTCTTTTCATAGATGTTTTTAAGCATGATCCAGACTATTTGGAGAGCGAAGAGAAATACAAGCAAATTAAAAAAGGTAGTTTTTCAAAGTAAATGTTAGTAAATTCATACATTGCTTATTATAATGTTCTTTGATTTTCTAGTAATACATATCCACAAACGAATTTATTTTCTATTTTGGATAGAAATTATTGGTAATGAAGACAGTGATGACTCGAGTGGGGAAGAATCTGATGAAGATGAAGAGAACGACGAAGGTGCTAATGTTGTTGAAGGTAACAGTAATATAACTTTCTAGCATCGGAAATTATTTCTATGATGAAAATCCTAAAAAATGAAAATTATGCATTTAAATACATGATCTTAGCAACTTGGAATTGGAATTCATATAGAAAATGAAAAACCATTCCTATAGTCTCTCAAAGTAGACTTTTTTCTGTAAAATCCTTATTGAGGCTCCGATTTTCAGATGTATATTATGTTTGTATGCATGTTTGTATGAATGTTTGTATGTTTGTAGTGTATGTTGATAAGTATTTACCATTTTTTTTGTCATTTCATCAGAGGAGAAGGCTGAAATGGAAATTATTGATAAAACAGAAACTAATCTTGTGGCACTAAGAAGAACTATCTACTTGACAATCCAGTCGAGGTAAGTGTTTCTAGTCTTAATCAACTCTTTCTTGGTATGCTGACGATTCTCCTTTTACCTCATGACAATTGAGATGTGAAACTGGATCTGAAACCTGCCCAGTGAATTAGGCATGAAATAATGGGGCATTTTTTACCCCGGAGCCAATTTTTCAGTTTTTTTATTTACTTTTCTGGGTTTGGTTCACGTAAATTTAGCAATGTTTATTTTTCTTGAAAATCAGTTTAGATTACGAAGAATGTGCTCACAAGATGATGAAAATGCAACTAAAGCCTGGCCAAGAAGTAAGTTGGTTTTTTAACATTTGTTGCCGTAAAATACTTTTAATAAAAGATTTGATTTGATTTCCATATGTTTATGGTTTGAAGTGGAATATTTTGTTGTTTTACAACCAATAATATTTCATGAACAGTATTGAAGTAGACAGTGTGAAAGATTTAAAACACTCAAAAAATTCCTTCATTTGAGCCTACATATTTCTCGGTTATTTAGTTATAATTTGTCGTGATCATTTTCTTCTTCGACATTTCCTGGTCATTAATGGTTGTTGATTGATCTACTTATGAAATTAAGATTTGTTGGGTAATTTATCAAGTCATGAAAAAATAAATTTTTGAAAAGAATGCGAATCCGTTTTCATGATTTCCCGCTGTCGAATTAGGATTAACATCTGCAGTGATCAATCACGTTTCATTTCTTATCGTAGAACTGCATTATTTTGATCACCAAAGAGAGGCTTGCAATGACAGTACCCCCTCTTTAAATGCAATGGCATAGGGGCGCTCCCCCTCCCCCCCCCCTGATTATTGATCATGCTTACCGCGGTGCTTATTTAGAAGCAACTTGCTATCAGTTGTCTTATGAATTGAACACGTTGCTAGTTTAATTTCGTAGAAGTGTTTTTAAAGACGAAATTATCATTTTGCTGAAATTGAGGATGCGGGTGTCCTGACAGGGCGCCCTAAAGGGTCGTCAAGGTATACGATAAGATCGTCTTCAAGAAATGTTTGGGTCAATTGCTATCAGTTCAATGATTGCTATTAGCTGTGTCGCAAGGGCAAGATGCTATTGCAAATTAATATGCATTTTCGATAAAAGGTGTCGGGTTGCCTGTTGACCAAAAGCACTTTCATTTTGATCTAAATCATTCTGCCTACTCAACACGTTTGGTTTAGTTTGCATGCCAAACGACATTATTCTTATGTGTCAATCTGTGAAAGGGCAAGCCTTTCAGTGCTGTCGACAGAAATTTTGTTAAAACAATAATATTGTTACTACGAGTAAGGACTAATTATATTGAATGTCGCGTGTTGCGAGCCACTACGTGAGAGAATCCAATTTTGCAGCTCAGAACATTAAGTCAATATTTCCTTAGATTTTCAAGGCAGTAAAGATAGGAAAGTTTATTTTTAGCAAAGGAAACTTTTTCAAAACTTGTTTCCTTAAATTAATTTAGTTGTTGCTGTTTTCTTTTGATTGTTAGTGTTTTTTTTCGGCGCAGCATTTCTTTGCCTGTGTTTCTCCAGCTGCACCGCAATAGATAGTGATGCTTATTATTATTATTATTATTATTATTATTATTATCATTATTATTATTATTATTATTATTAGCATGAATTTTGCTTGATGATCATCGACTGCTGCTCTCAGCAAAGGACATATGAGAAATTCTTTGGTCTTCTCGCCCAGGTAATTTTATTTATATTCTTTTAGATTTACTCATCGCAGTCACTTATACGTTTATAATGCTAGCGAGGCTGAAAGAACACTGCAGTGTTGGGCATCCAGGCTAGACAGGAGGTCAATTCTTCGATAATTATTTCTACGAACTCTTGCGGACGCGTTTAATTATGCAGCTGTTTGCTGGTTGCTTTTTTCAGTTCTTTTTGCACATGCCGCTGCGAATGAGCAAAAATGACAACTATCCAAGGTAATTTCAAGCACAACATGGCCCGTTTAGAGGATGCGTTGAGCGTGTTTATTTCGTACTTTTTTCATTTTCCTTTTGAAAAAGACTAGAAAAACACTGTACTGTGTTGTTTAGCTGTTCGAACCACTTGATTTTGATTCGCTGTTTTGAGCGGAACTGAGAATTCGATTGAGTTTCTTTTCTTGTTACCTGCTCTTGTAATTCTCATTTAATTAGTCATCTGTTATTATCGACCTAAAAGCTTACGAAATCAAGATTTTTTTTAAAATCCGTTGAAGTTTATCCAGCCTGCACCTTCCTGTAATCTTGGTTTTTCTTAACTGTGATTGTGACTGTTTCCTTTCTGATTGAAGTTTCAATGATCATTTACGCTGTGCTAATCCTTGTTGTCAAATTTAGGATTCACCTTTCTTTGTAGCAGAAGAAAAAAAAAAGTAAAGTAAATTGTACATACGTAAATATTTATACAGATTTTATAGACTCATTGTTAAGGAGAGTGTTTTGTATTTACAGTGGATTTACACGCATTTTCTTCGTTTTATAATTGTTAATCCAGCAAAGATATTATGTCCTCAAAAGGAAACATTTCATTTGCCACATGGTAATCAATTTTAGAATGATTTCCATTCCCTCTTTTTGTACATGTTGATTCACGCATATTCAACAACAAAAGCTTGTTTATTCACAACCATCCTCACACCACATCATAAAACTTCGTTAGGCAATCATTCAGTACCTGCCTCGTTTCCATGCCCAATTTCAGTGGCCTTCCATTAGATGACTTTGAATAAAGCAGCAACGCTTTCTTACACTATTAACCATTAGATTAATCCTCGTAGAATAGCGCCTTTGAGACCCTTTCTGTCGTATCTTTTTTCGACAAGAATAGCTTATACAGCTAATCAACACGTCATATATCTCCCCCAGTTGACACGCATTATTTATTTAAGCCTCGCACTCCGCCCAGTCATTATTAAGCCTCTTGATTAAATATTCTACGACTCCCAAACGAGGCCGCTTGATGACTGGAAATGTGATTAAACATTGATATATCTATTAATATAGAGAAAATTTTGAGGAAGACGATATGATCGTTTCATTGTTCCTATGTTGTCGGTGTAATTATTAATTACCTATCTTGGTGATCTAGATTTTTTTTTAATCTCATTGAAATACCCCGTCATGGAACAACACTCTTGGCCGTCACAGGAGAAGAATTTTAAATCATAAATGCAAAAAGGATTTCATTTTTGTTGCTCTTCTTAAGATTAAAAACTACAAATAACATGCCCATTTTTGCGTCTGGTGTAATCTCAGTGCATTTTGTTCAAGTGTGAATTAGCTTTGTGCTTGTCACTCATGCATGGATTCTGTCAATCAAAATAGAAGTGGGTGTGAAGAAGCAGGTCATTGTTCTGCATTCATGATTGACATCTCTATCAGCGCATCACTTTATTTCGCAAGTGACATATCAGTTTGCTGTCTCTTTCTTCGCTTCATACATGCATTCACTGGCCGAGTAATCACACACAATCAAGACTCGTCCGACATATAAAAGGCTTACCTTGGTAGACGGACAGATACTAAAATCGCCTAATTGATTGTTAACGATCTGCAGTGGAATTCAAACTGGTTCTCATATCTTGCGCGCGCTCTGTGTCTACTCGACATCGAAGCTTTTGAACATTTGGCAACGCCACCCTTTGATCTGCTCGAAGTTGCAGAAGACTCGTTCGTTTGAATATTTTCTTACTGAATCGCTGGTCATAATTGCAATTTGGCAGAAGACACCATGAACACGGGAAAAAACAAGAGTAACAGTCAGAGGAAATTCAAATCTTTTTTAATGGAAGAAATCCTTGGACTTGTTGACCAAGATTCAATGACAGATAACGCTACTGCAGAAGCTAAATTGGAACATTTGCACCCATGTTCATCTTCAAAGATGAAACCAGCTAATGAGAAGGCAAACCATGTTGAAGACATTGAGACAAGCAGGCAAGTGCATCAACAAAGCCTGATGAGATATCCAGTCGTGTGCTTTGGGGATCTATCTGAAAACAAATCAGCAAAGACAGGTATGGTTCTAGTAATACTAGCAAATTTTGTTTCATTTCCTGCTTTTAGGCATAATTGTTTTGGCAAATCGTATATGTAGCATAAGATAATTGTTCTGATTTCTGTACGGATCCTTCGCTGTATAAATTCCTCTTGCTAAGATGGCTTTTTGGCTCATTTCTTACCACTTTTAATGCTTCCTAGTAGATGTATGGTAGCAGTATTCATTACATGCGAGAAAATGCCAACATGCGAACAATTATTCTTTCCCATCGTTGAGCAGATACGTTTTAGTGATTGGGAAACGAATTCTGACAAAGTCTGATATAATCACCTTTTGCCCAAGCCCTGTCAGTTATTCGTTTAAAACCCTTTTGATGCCCTAGGAAGCTTTGCACTCTACCAACGGTGTTTATTATTGTAATATTTACTGTCTGTGCTTCATTAATTGTATTTTTGACGGTTTCACTATTAGCTATGGCATACTTTAAGGTGCATGACTTGTCCTGCAATTTCCAATGTTATTTCAATGCAAGGGTCTAATGCGCACTTATTGTCAAATATTACAAAATTATTGCACTGAAATGATAATAAGAATGGGTTGGTAACTGCAGAGACAACTAATTGATCTTGATGTTCTGAAACATATATGAAACTTGGTGCCATTCTTAACAAATATACTTCTTTTAAATTTGATTTTCTGAGCATGTCACTATGTGCAACACTAACTACAGAAACTCTGTTGTACGTATAAAACCAGACAATATTTATTTCTATAAAGTTGTTAGGTTTGTTATAAGTTTTCTATAACAAAAAACCCTTCAACAATGATAAGATTCCTATAACAAAAACCCATACCATAACGGACACCAGTTTATCTAGTATTGCTCGTAAAATGTCTGGGTTGAACAAATGACTTTGCATTTTGTGAACTGGCAGCCTTTTTGTCAAATAATTGAAGTATTTGTAAGCTTCAACAGTGTGAAGTTATACTACTTGAAGCCAATACTCAAATGCGAATAATAAAGCAAGAAAAACACTCAAAATACTCTTGATAGCTGTCCATGCTGCCGCCTAAAAATCTGCCCTGTTTTTTTCACACGGTGATTTTTATAAAAATATATATCGAAATCTAGCGCCAGGAGCGTCAGTATTAACAGTTATCTCTTCAGTTAGCATATCACTCAAGCATGCACATTTTTAAGTCCGCTAGAAATTGCTGTCTTGATATCGAATATTGCTTAAGAATTGTTTCCGTGTTTTCTGCTTACAAAGGGTTGCTGAGGGGGTTGATTTGTTCTGCTTTTACCTTATTTTTTGATAGCAATTAAGCTCCTATGGCTATGCCTAGTGAATCAGGTATGACTAGATTATGAAATTGATGGATTTAGCTCTTCTTGTTTGCAGTTCAATATGACAAAACAAAACATTCAGAAGCATTTTTTTCTGAAGGACACGAAGACTCCCCTTGCTCGACTGATGTGAAGATAAAAAATGGACTAAACGAAAGCATGAAAGAGGCCTCAGTGACTTCAACTACAGGGCTCAAGAAGCGCAGGCGCAGGATATTATTCACAAAAGCCCAAACATATGAACTTGAAAGACGTTTCATGCATCAAAGATATTTATCTGCACCCGAAAGAGAACAGCTAGGCCGTATGATCAATTTGAGTGCAACGCAAGTAAAGATTTGGTTTCAGAACCATCGATACAAGTACAAAAGACAAAAGGAAGAGCTTGATTGTGAACCTGTTTCTCAATCTTTTAAGATGAACTCATTCCCTCAACATGATCATTTGTTACACAGAAATAACAGAATATGCGACACATCTGATTATCACAAACAATTTAACAACATGGACTATCATCTACTCAAACAATGCAGTCTGGATTTTCATAGCACGGATACGTGTGAAAGCATGGAATGCCACAGATCTGCTCTCTTCTCAAAATACTGCAAATGTTGCTGGACAAATGACAATATAATTAGAAACTCTCACTTTGATCATACGCGTCACAAGTATCTTACATAAGACATTTAACATCTGAATTATAGAGACACAAAGAACTATCAATAAACGTTGACTTTGCGCACTATGACTAAGCCAAGTTGACATGATAAAAATCTCACACAACTTTGCTTCAGGCTGGAAGAAGCATAAATGCGATTGACCCGTAAGCCTGTAATTTAGGTCATATCTTTAACTTTGTCTATGTGCTTGATTTGCCTGTATATTTTTGATTTCACATTAAAAGCGATTTTCCCTGTTTCGACAGATGTAGTTGTTGGGCTTTTTCTTAACTTCAAGGGTGATCAATGTACATAGGCCTGAAATCAACATATATGTTTTGGGACATGCGCAAAGCAGCGCAAATCTGTCTATGTCGTGCTTTATTTTTAATCCGATAGACGCTATGAATATGCCTGCATCTGACACTAAGGAAGCAGCGCAATTTCAGCTGATCCAACACCTTTATTCCTAGTCATCGGCTGCTAAGTGAAGGAAATATCATGATGTAGGTCACGTGATTATTGGTTAGAGTAGGCGTGGAATATTGGTAGCACTTTATTACATTTGTAACTGAATCGTATTACTATAATTCTTTTGGAAAGATGTTGATAGGATGGGCCGAAATAGAAATGTGTTTTGGTAATGTGGCCATTCAAATATCCTTCTTTCCTATCCAAATTCAGCTTCTCTTAGAACCATCTGCCAGGTTTTATTTTCCTAACTTCGTAACTTTTCAACGCAATTTCACAATAATAGTACGATTGTGACGGTTCATTAAAGCACAAGTGTGTTTCTTGGTTTTTTAATTCTCAAAAGTGCCAAATTGTCGGACAGTTATTAATTCTTTTCTTCCCTTCTCTTTTTTCACTTTTAAGAGGTTCATGATCTTTAATAACAAGCTTTTAGGGCAGTGTCACATCGAGGCTCATATTTCCACATATTTATTGAGTTAAACACACTTTCCAATAGAAATCATGGTATCACTTGAGAATGTATGAGTTTTCTGTCAAAATGTATTAATTACCAAAGTGAGAAATGTTTGGTCAGTTGAGTTCTTGAAATAAAGAGGATGGCCCTTGAAATTAGCACTCGTGTAGGAAGTTTAGACAGCTAATGGAAAGCATCACGATCTAAACTAACACAACTAGATCAAGGTGCATGTTATCTTTAACTAACGCTGGTTCTTGAGTCAACTCTCAATCAACTTAACACACATTTTATTCACTTGACTAGCGTCCAAGCATAAGGCAACACCAGAATATTCAATATGCAGTTTAATATTGCCTTAATATGTCGGGCGATAGAGTCAACAAAAGTGATTTTCTTTGTAGAATTCAGGTGTTTGAGTGTTTAACCCCGCCATTGCACACTGAGTTCATTAGTCCAAAAAGACCTTGCTTGACGAAGAGGAGGGGCTGATTTGTAATCAATAAAAAACAAATTAATTTGACAGCAGTTGAATTAAAGGGAAGAAGTCTAGTCTTATTTATTGTTTTGTTTATTTCTTGCACAAGCATCGTTTAAAGAAAGGTACGATATTTGATAGAGGGCGTGGATTGAATATTAAAACTGTCAAGACTGGCTGCAATAAATAAACTTTTTAATGCAGTTTTATATTGAATATTAAATGAGATAGTTTGATCGGCGCGTCTTCCTAGCAAGATTTACATTGATGGACTACCGAAGTTTCCTAACAAGGCATCCTTCCAGTGCTATGTCTTACTAGGCCTGTATGTTACATTACTGCTGTTCGTGAAGTAACAGTTGGCTGCACACACACACCATCTTCTTCACAATCTACGTTCCTTTTATTTTCATATTTTTAGACGCATATCATAAAGAATACCTGTTAGTTACTTATATTTGTGTTTGCAAATATAGTTATCTACTGTGCCCTTTCTTGGGACGTCATTCATAATAACAATTCAATTCAACTTATGCTTTCAAAAATTGTTTTTGAACTTTTGCTGCAACTCTGGTAATGGCTGAATGTAAAACAAGGAGATTCTATCGTGATCAAAGAATGTGGTTGAGCTAATAAGGCTGTCAATCAAAAGTGTAAAGCAACTTAGTATATGATATTTGCAGTATATGATAAGGAGATCTGTTGATTTCTAAGAATGAAATCGTTCTTAATAAATGATATTCTTGGAATAAATGAGAAGAAAGAGGATGTCCGTGTAAAAATCGAACAACAAAATCAAGGTTTACATGAAGAAAGTGAAAGAAGTCGAACAGAGTCCTTCACAAAGAAATGCGAAGAAGAATATAACATGGAAAGAGCAGAAAGATTTGTTGACCAAAAGGGTTGTTACAGAAAAAGAAACAGTGATGCCCCAGGTTAGTCTTGTTGATTCCAGCTTTTTGCAAACTTATTGGATATCGGTTTCACTGCCATCGCTTTTGCTGCCATCACCTTCTTTCCATCGATTTCTCTAATCTTGTAAGAAGTTTAGTTCTGGATTGTTTAAAAACGGCCTTTGTCTGTCGAACAAAAAAGAAAGAAATAAGGCTACTGCCTCTTAAAGTAATTCCGTGGCGAACACACACATCGAACAAGATTAAGAAAAAATGCCCATAATTTCCTGATGGATAAATCTAATTGCCTGTTTTTGCTGACACCTGGTGTAATATGTTTCGAGTGTTTTATTTTGTTTTATTAAAGTTTAGATGAAGTGTCTGTGCTATTTATATTCCAATTGTTTAATATCTCGTAAATGCTTTTGCAGTAGTAGCTACGCCTTTACATCTTTGAGAAACCAAGATGCTGTTTTAAATTAGCTACTTTTACATGCACATGTGACTCTGCAGAAAGGCAGCAGTGCTTTTTCTTCTCTCGTCTTTTGTTTGTAAAACATTTTAACAAAAATTCGTCCCAACATTTTTTCTAGGCCTTGGGATTGTTTGTTCTGAAACGAGGTATTTTGATACTTCACAATTTGAGCGAGGCTGCCAACTCCAAAGTACAGTTGAAGGTGAATCTTTGCTTGGTCTAAACTCAAAGCAGCACTGCAAAAAAGCAAAGAAAACTCTTCGTCGGCGTATATTGTTCACAAAAGTCCAAACACGTGAACTGGAAGAAAGATTTCTGTATCAAAAATATCTGTCAGCACCAGAAAGAGAGCAGCTTGCAAGAATCGTCCAATTATCTCCAACTCAAGTGAAAATCTGGTTTCAGAATCATAGATACAAGTACAAAAAGCAGCTTGAAGAAATGGGAAGTGAATCAGGCCAACAATCAATGGAATACCAAAAACGAAGCCGTTCAACTAAAGCCTACTCTTTTAACAATAATTTTAAAGCTAGTATAAAAACAAGAAACCCTGGTATTAAACGACCGAGCTACTGCGAATGCATTGGCTATAAATGCATATTTTGATATTGTTAGCAACGAAGTGTAGATGACTAGATATGTTATCAGCAGCACAGTAACATCACATTATTCCGCTAGTTTAATTTCATTGTGTAGCTGTGTAAAATTATATATATGCTCATGTTTGTGTATAAATAGCTACGTTATAGTTATATAATATGTTCTGAACTTGCTTTGCACTTCAACTATGACCAGTGCTATAAAAAACCGAGAGCACAGCTTCCTGCTCAGACAATTTATTCCATCACTTTTGATTTGAATTGAATGAAATGGACCACTTGTATTAATGACAGATTTCCATCTTACAACCAACGGCATGCGGTTTCTTGTAAGTGGAGCCCTTTTTCTTCTGTCCTATGGATTTCTTTCCCTTTTGGGTTTTCAAGACCAGAGGCCAAAGATTTAACACTCGATATTGAACACTTCAAACGTTTATGCATTTACATGATTAACTGATAAATATACATATAAAATGTAAGTTCTTTTGCTTACAATATGTTACTTAAAGTAATCCTTAAAGTTAACATAGCTTATTCTCAAGGTGCACGTTAAATGTGTTTGGTGAAGTCGCCCTTTTGATTTAAAATAGAAGAATTTTGAAGAGCTCTCTCAAGCGGGCAGATAAAGGAGTGTTGTTCCTGCACAAACAGAGATTGAAACATGCTTCAAATTCTGCTGTTCATTCTTTCATGGTATCAAGATCTTTATAGTGATGAAAAACTCTGAATTGCATTGATCTGAATTGCCAAAGAAGAAGACCTTGATACTTTTAGGGATATCTCGGCCAGCCAAGAGGCCAATGCTGCAGTTCCAAAATCCTTTTGTGAAAAAGACAAACGTTTCATAACTTATCTATCTTATGACTGTAACTGTAAGCAATGTTTCCTGAACTCATTTTCAGCTGTTTACGTAAGCCAGGTATTATTGTTTATAATGGGTGATTAGTGATTTTAGCAATCTTAAGATATCATTGCTTGATATCCCCTCACAGCTGTCAAGATACTTCACTCTAGGCTCGTGTCTTTGACTTCTGCTGTAATGCACTTGAACTACTTACAAAATATGTCCTATCAAATGGCAATGTTTTTTTATATCAAGTATTTGGTTTTTAATATAAAGTATTTGCAACACAGGAGGAAAGGAAAGGGACATAATTTTCATTTGAAATAAATCCATGGTGCCAAGTTGTCTAATGTTGAAAGAGGTTTTCTAATGTTGAACATTTTCCCTGACGGGTGTTCTATGTACAATGCACTGTATTTCATTCTTCAAACAGCGTATTTCTAGCAGTTCAATGCAATCTAATGTATTGACGTAGCCCTCTTTGCTTATGGATTCACGACAACAAATATGATTAGAAATGTTAAATACCAGACATTAGAGCATTTATACAGCTGAAACGATCACTTCACTGACCATTTTTTTGCGTGTCCTCGTATTTCAACATTCCACTGAAATTCATCGTTCGGTCACGTGATGACCTAAGAAACCGGGCAAGTTGCTCGGCAGGTGCGGTAAATTTCCCTTGAAATAGTTTTGTTGTTTTAGGCTGCTTGTTGCAATTTGTGTATGTTAGTGTAGATGACAATACTTAAAACCTTGAAATTTCATTCAAACGACATGCATAAACTGCCTTGGTTTACCCCCGCCACCATATCACCCTTCCCAGATACTTATCTTTTCATCGTGCTTCATTTATACTGAAATGACTCTTTAAACAAATCTGGGTGGGATTTAAAATGGACTCTTTCACTGCTGATAAGATATTGCGCGTCATCGAAGATGCAGGGCACGCCTGCTGCTAATTCTAGGCATCAACATTGTTCTGGTATCCATCGCATATTTGTTTTTTTTTAATCTTTGTCGACATTTTGTTTTAATCCCAAATTGCATTATTCCGTGTATGCATCAGTCTAGCTTTTCAATTTCGGTTAGCTAATGTCCACACCAAGTGCAGACACGCGTGTGCGTGTGTGCGTGTGTATGTCTCAGTCTGTGCCGTGTTTTCTACATAAGACTCAAATAAAAGACTCCTCAATTCATTTGTCGCCAATTGTTTTATTTTCCGCCACTCTTTCCGAAAGCTATGAATTTCATCTTCTTGTTTGTGATGCATTGTGCTCTTTTTTACAGCGATTTTGTTTGCTGAAGAAAGAATTCATGACTGAGTACATCAAAATCTTCAAAGAACAGGTAAGATGAATTGCTGGTAAATAAATTAAAAATGGATCTATTTGCGTAAATCTATTTTTTTTTTGTTTAAGATAATCTATTTATGTTTTACGTATGATAATGCTTGATACATGAACAAAATCTAAAAACTCGTACGCCAAAAGGGATTTTAGTTTTAAAGCTGAAAATTCGAAGAACGTTTCATTAATTCTTTAACCAATATCAAGAAGCTGCAAAACACAGCAGCAATGAAAGTCAATTACTGTTTTAAATTTCACATGAGATAGTGATGCGAATTATAAATATATTATAAGTACATATTATTGTCATTAATATTATTCTGTTTTCTAGTATGAAACAATACACAGATATGATACTAACAAACTTCGAAATGTGGCCAAGTTTTTTGCACATCTGTTGTACACTGATGCTATACCTTGGACGGTAAGCAAATATTTTCTCAAATATTTCAAATTCTTTCGATGACAGATTTTTCAACGAATATCTTAAGTTTTTTTGACCCTTTTTGATTAGAATATAAAACATTGTAAGAAACGTTCATTGTACGCCTAGCTTAGTCTTTATACACCAATCATGTAATTAAATATTTTTATGCTTTATTCGTCATATTGAATTGCATAGGTTCCTTAACCGACGTTTTTGTTGTTTTTCAGGTGATGGAAAGTGTTAAACTCAATGAAGATGACACAACAAGTTCTAGGTTACGATCTATGTTTTTAATTTCTGTCTGCCCTTCCCTCTCAAAATTTTTCTTCATATTATTGAATAAAATCTACGTCACTTCACTTTAATAGGTGGTGACATAAAGTTTGTATCCTTATTAACATTTTTCATTTTAAAATAACATTTGATTTTTCCAGCCGTATTTTCATCAAAGTCATGTTTCAAACACTCGCTGAGTATCTTGGTATTCCAAAAATAAATAAACGAGTGACAGATCCGTAAGTGCTTAGTATACATCAAAATCTCTTTTTGCTGTCTTTGAGCACCAGAATCATTTGCCATTTTTTTCCTGCTCTTCGAATCCTTTAACGCACAAATTGTCTTTGAGATGATATCATCTATCTTTAAGAACTTTAGAAACAGTTATCTTTTTTTATTGCCACAGTGTTCTGGCACTCTACTTTGAGGGGATGTTTCCTAGGAACAACCCAAGGGATACAAGATTCGCCATCAACTTTTTCACTGCCATTGGCCTCGGAGGTTTAACGTAAGTAGACTTGCCTCCCTCCTGTAGAATTTATTCATAGTTACGGTAAACAGTAACATGCTGTTACAACAATTATAAATGGATTTACTTCAAGATGTAAATTATCTCTGACTTAGTCCCCTTTTATTCCAGCGATGATCTGCGAGAGCATTTAAGAAATGCCCCTAAAAAGATTGTCATGCCACCACAACAGCAATCGTCAGATGATTCAACCGATTCTAGTGATTCTAGTGATTCTAGTGATTCTAGTGAATCAACATCATCATCTGGTATGTGTATTGAGGGTAGTTAATAAGAAAGTTCATTGATGCCAACGGAAGGTACTCAGTGCTTGAAATGTCAAAGATTAATTTGAGAACAAATTATAGGAGTTTTGTTAATCTGACAAAATATGCAAGAAGCCTTCATATGTTTATAAGAAATTTAGTAAGTTTTACAATATATCTTTTGTAGGAAAGATCAAGTGAGCAATTGCTAAAACCTTTTGTTAACACCTTAATTTTGACAGTTTTTTTTTCTTCTGATTTTGCAGCTTCTTCCACGTGGTCTAACTCAGATGAAGATCGAAAAGAATCAAGAAAGAAAAGGTGAAAAACTGACATTTTCACTACATTTTTGCAGCTCTCGTGTGCATCATATATCGTACTTTCTATGATTGTTACGAACAACTTTTATTTCATCACAATATATAGCCAAACTATTGCATGCATATCAAACTTATTTTTTTAGGACCAAGCCTTTAAAGCCTTCAAATAAAAACAACAACGATAAAGATATGAGAAGAAGAAAGTGAAGTTGAATCTTTTAATTATTTCAACAAACATCTCGTAAGCAATTTCTGCAAGTTATAGATTTTCTCGTATCAAAATTCAATTTCAGAATACCTGATGATCATACTATCTATATGTTAAGGCTTTCCTCATTTCTACTCGTGATTTCCAAACTAACCAACACTCGATTTTGGTCCTCTTTTAGCCATTTTGTCTTAAATTAACCTGCATTTTTCAGTAAAATCAGACCCTTCGAGATTCCTCGATTTTGGGAATTTTTGACCCCCTTTGCCTTAGTTTTATTCACCTTTTGGACCAAAATTGAGACTATAAAAACCCTCGATTTTGAGCATAGTTGACCCTTTTTGCCTTAGTTTTATTCACGTTTCGGGCCAAAATTGGGAATTTTGAAAACCCTCGATTTTGGGCATTTTTGACCCCTTTTGCCTTAGTTTTATTAACGTTTTGGGCCGAAATTGGGACTTTTTGAAAACCCTCGATTTTGGGCATTTTTGACCCCTTTTGCCTTACTTTTATTAAACGTTTTGGGCAAAAATTAGGAATTTTTGAAAACCCTCAATTTTGGGCATTTTTCACCCCTTTTGCCTAAGGGTTTTCAAAAAGTCCCAATTTTGGCCCAAATCATGAATAAAACTAAGGCAAAAGGGGTAAAAAATGACCAAAAATCGAAGGTTTTCAAAAAGGTCCAAATTTTGGCCCAAAACGTGAATAAAACTAAGGCAAAAGGGTTCAAAAATGCTCAAAATTGAGGGTTTTCAAAAAGTCCCAATTTTGGCCCAAAACGTGAATGAAACTAAGGCAAAAGGGGTCAAAAATGCTCAAAATCGAGGATTTTCAAAAAGTCCCCATTTTGGCCCAAATCATGAATAAAATTAAGGCAAAACGGGTCAAAAATGACCAAAAATCGAAGGTTTTAAAAAAGTCCCAATTTTGGCCCAAATCGTGAATAAAACTAAGGCAAAACGGGTCAAAAATGCCCAAAATCGAGGGTTTTCAAAAAGTCCCGATTTTGGCCCAAAACGTGAATAAAACTAAGGCAAAAGGGGTCAAAAATGCTCAAAATCGAG
>JAACYV020238085.1:0-18209 GCA_009936425.2 Chrysaora fuscescens | reverse complement strand
ACTACTACTACTACTACTACTACTACTACTACTACTACTACTACTACTACTACTACTACTACTACTACTACTACTACGAATTGACTTGGAATTTGCGAGGAAATTTCGTCCTTTTAGCTAACATCTTCATCAATGTAAAAACGTTTTATGCTATGAAGAGGCGCATTTTTTATCACTTTTGTAGGGAAACCTCTCGTTCAGAAACCAAAATAACCAAAGCGAAAACAGCAGCCTGCAGCTTGGAAAAAGAATTCATTGGTACGTATAGCTGACATTTAATCAATTAATTAGAAAAGCCACTAGAAAGGTAATAAGAATCGCTAGGTTTGGGAGGTTTTCTGTCATGGTTTTGTTTTTTTATAAGCAGCTCCTCGTAAATCATCTTAAATTTCAACTGAAAATCCTATACTCTATAAAGAAGATTGAATAATTTCGCAACTGAGCTTAGTCAATAACAGCCATTGGCAATAGGCTTGGAGATACCAAGATCCTATGAAATCAGGAGCTACTTTCTGCTGATCGATGATCTGCTGACCACATTTTAATCGCAGAGAAAGCAGCCCTACACATTTACCTGGGATTACCATGTAGACATGGTCTCCAAAGTTATTTCCAAGATGATACTGCTTGAACTTGACACACCCTGCAAGCACTGGCAACTCATTAATATACACTTTTTCTCGCCATCAGAGCATGAATGTTGAAGATTTTGCATTGTGAAAGTAATGAGCTAACAACTGAGTTTAACTTGGCTTGACTTTATTTTGTTACGGGACTTGATATTGTTATTCACAGGACTGGAAAAGTGGACTTCGCAGTTGTTATCAGATCTTCGAACAGCTAACGATATTCAGCCCCAAGATAGTCAAAATATGCACGAAAAAGAAAATTATTTGGCTGATATTGCTTCCCTTGACATTATGCAAGGTACACCCAGCCCCTTACGTCATTCTTCAGTTTTTACAGTGTGTCAAAACCACTTAAAATGCAGAAAATTTTGTAATAAGTTCCGTTTTTTTAAACGTCTAGTCCGTGAGAGAAAGCATCATTTCACTACTGAGGCGTCATTTAGTTCACAATGATAAATACATGAATGCATTATAGTATTTAATACCCTGCTTCGTTTTTGTTTCAATTAAACATTCCCCTCTTCTTTAATTTCCTTGTTGTTAATGTCACTAGTGCTGGTTGACGTAATTTTTCCGTCGATATGCCGGTTATAGCAATCCATGAAATTTGCTCCCTAGGCCATCCAACTCTAGAGTTTCTTTTTAGCAAGGAAGTAGTTGAAGGCGTGGGGGCTGTGTTGTTGTCCACTTTTTTTGTGTGAAAGCTTGTGGTTGGGTATGTTGTTGAAATATGCATTCTAGTTTTTGGATGTCTGCAGGGTGGTCGGTTAGCTGTTCTGAGTTGATTGAGGTGAAGGCAGGTTGCACGTTTTTCGCCCTTAACCTTCCTACGAGTTCTTGAGTGTTTAATTTCTTGTTTATTCCTCTGTTTTGGCAGCATTTCTGACAATTTTGCTATTTCGGTGTCAATTTCCTACGGTGCAAAAATTAGTTGCGCTAGAAACAAAGGAGCGGTACATCGCATGCCCAGTTTACTACATTTGATTTGGTTTAGAATCTCCTGCTTGTGACTATGGTTTAGAGAACCACCTAACTAGGATGATGTAAATATGTTACTTTTAGAAAATGGTCACTCGATCCAGTTTGAACCTGAAGATGCTGAAGTCTCAAAAGAAAAGGAAAGTGATTCCCAAAACTATAAAAATGGAAACGAAAACGAAAGTCTGCAGTCAAAAACACAAGGTAGTTTCACTATGTATTATCGAAAACTTAAAGTTAACAATATTTGTAGTTCTTAGGTTGCCAATTTCTATGCTAAATAGCATTATAATTCATTCTTTTCTCGTGACATTATTCTTTGCACAAAGCTTTCATATGCCCAATCAACGTTTTTTTTCATCGTGGCTTTCTTGGTTGTCAGATATGTTTCTAAAAATGTAACTTTGTGGTATCATTCTCTCTACCTTTCTGCCGAGGCAGAGGGCTCAGCGAATTTAGAAAACATTTTTATATCCATTTGTAATCAAACTCAAGATATATAAATAGATTGTTGTCCGAAACTACCCAGAAATTATCAATCACTTTTTGCTTATGCCATCGCAAGTTTAGACTCCAGCACTCCATGCGTAGGCTTGAATATGGTCGCTATTTATTTCCGATAGTTAAGTTGTGTTGCTTTTATCTTAGCTGTTGTGTAGGTGTATTCAAATCTCAAATTAAACACGTTTCAATATGTAAAGAATTTATTTACGTATTGACCGATGTGTAATTTCATTCTTAATTTTCTTGTCAACCTTCAGGTGGTGATTGATTCGAGTATTAATCTGTGGAGTGGAGGGAAATTCATCTTCTATTCAATTCAAGCCATTTTTTAAATACTTTTCTGAGCAAGAATTGAATGAGAAAGTGACTGGCGGAAGAAAAACCCCTGAAAGAAAGGATAACAGGATTGTGTTTGATAAAATGAGCTATGGTCATATTTTGATTCTATTTTATAATGTTGGTTACTTGAGGTGTCATTGTTCAAATGAATTCTAACACGGTAGCTACGAAACTCAGAAAATGATAAAAGTTAAGGAAACTGTTATTTTCGCTCTTGGTTTGGTGGCTAACGCGTTCAACCTTCAGTAAAGTTTTAAATGTTCTTTAATACTACTGATTATATTTCTTTACTAAAACTGATACCATTCAACGTTAATATATTTCGTTTATATTTTTGAAAAATGAAACTTGTTCTCTCTCCATGGTTGTGATATTTATTCAACATTTAAGTTATGAAAACTTTTTCACCTTGCTGGGTAATGAAGTTGTTGTATTTTGGATTTACCTAAGCTCCTTGGATGAAGAATTCTAGGCTCTTACTCGAAAATTCTAAAGAATTTTAATTGAATAAAACGACATAAAGCAAGCAGACCTTCCAGGCCTTGGTTGTGCGAAAGAATTATTTGAAAAAACGAAATTTGCTGCAATCATCCACTAGTCTGTGAATAAGTTGTTAACTTCCCACCGCAAGGTTGCTCCAAATCATTGTTTGTGCGAAATTCATGATGAAATGAATAAAACAAAAAAACTTAGTTCGCAAGGCATCTAACATCTATACTGATAATTAAGAAAATCAATAAAATACATGCAACTGAATAATTATGCATACAAAGAAGCTAAAAAATAGTGATATAATACCAACGCCCCCTAACGCGATTTAAAGAATGCAAGGGTAGATATTGTAACTCTATCATTCTTTGCTTATGCAATACTAGTGGATGTGTCGTTTTCGGTCTTCTGTGAGAGGGGTAGATTGTAATCAAGTTATAGTTGTTACATGTGTTGTAAACGCGCTCGATGCCGCTGAGCGGCATCTTCGCTGAGGTTCCTGTGTCATTTCCATTTACTAAAATCACTAAAATCTCAATAAAAAGAATCATAATGATTATTACATTTATTTGCAACGTACTCGATGACGCTGCGCGGCATATTCGCCCAAAATCCTGAGCCGCCTCCATCCTTTATCGCTGAAACATCGATAAAAATAATTATTATAATTATTACATTCGATTCTCACAAGCTCGATGCCGCTGCGCAGCATCTTCGCTGAGGCTGCTGTGTCGTTTCCATCCTTAAATCATTGCAACTTCGAGAAAAACCATTATTATTATAATTATTTTAATTTTTCCGCTGAACAGCGCCTCCGTTCGTTCCCAGTCTTGCCTCGGAAGGGTGGATTTTGATATAGGTCCTCGATCCCGCATAATTCCTGCTCACTTGGTCCCTGGGTCCTTCTCTGAAATATTCTAATTCGGGTGTTGTTGATATGACAAAGGCCTGCTTTTCTATGACTTTCTCGGATTTCAGCAGAAAAAAATTCATGCAAATCTATCAAAGTAAAACGAAATAACGAAAATCGTTATCCAAATCCAACAGTTTAAGGAAAAAAGGGCCATCTGATTTGTATGATGCCTGAGTTTGCAATCATAAATCATGTGGAGCCAGTTGCCTTTATAATTTAGTTAACTTTTGTGTTGTGACATGCTTAGCCATTCACCATCAATGAACATACTTGCGCTTTGTTGTAAAAATATTTTCGTTTAACTGCGAATTCATGCAACTCGGATTTCAATAAGATGCATTTAATCTCCATTGCGTAGTGCAGGGAATACTTTTTCCTTTTTATTAAAAAGGGGGGGTTGTAAATCGGGGGTAGAGATTACGCAAAAATACGCCAGTATTTGTACAACATTAACATAAATTTTGAGTAATTCTTAATCTTTAACAACACAAGCTACATACAGCTAAATACGATGCATAGGGTAGGTAGTATTTATTAATGCAAGGAAAGCGGAACCTCGCCACCCTGCAGTTTGTAAGGTTTGCTGGTTCGTGCAAGTTCTGGGTGTGCCAGTGAGCAACAAGGGGAAGTATGTGCTTCCCCCTCCGCCTACAGCCCCAGTCAATCTCCAGGCAGGATTTGCTGCCATATCAAAAGGGAAAGGATTTGCGAATGGAGGAAAGGGGTTGACAGGAAGTATGCCAATAACTGCAGAACATTCATACAAATGTTTTAAGTAGTACACAATCTTTAAACAAACTACATACAGTATGTGGGGCTAGGGAAGTGTCGTTAGTGGCAGGGTGTAGTTTCTGAGGTTTGCTGGTTCGTGCAAGTCCTGGGTGTACCATTGAGCGACAAAGGGAAGTATACGCTTCCCCCTCCGCCTACAGCCCCCAGCGACCCTCCAGGCAGGATTTTCTGCCATAACAAACTATTTTACGAGATGAGCTTGGGGAAAGTGTCACGAATGTGCACTTCCTGCCACTAATTACACAACGTGTGATGCCCCAAGAAAAACGAGAAAAATATATTTGAGAAGTAGTTGTGGATATCGAATTGTTTTGGTATGAAAGGAATTATTTAGTAAAGTAGTTTTTGCAGCATGATGGGTCGGGCTAAGGTTAGGGGTAAGCGTACGATAAACTGGGCCGAAAAGAAACTTAGGATTATAACAGGGCTGCTCATTTGCGGCGCACAAAGGGTTGGGGAGAAAATTTTTAAGATGATGTTTGGTGTTGACAAAGCGTTACATTCGCCAATTAGCCGTGTGTTCATTATAGCTGAATTGAATTATGTCACTTTCCAAGGGTCTGGCTAAGGTCAAATTTCGAAGGGGAAAGAAACAAGAGTTGAAGGAGGAAAACAATTTAAATAAATTGTAGGCCTGCAAGATAAAATACATATAACAAATCAAAGTAAAAATGCAAAAACATAGCACCGTGAGAAAATAGAAGATCAATGTTCTGTAACTGATGAAAGGGGTTGGAAATTGAGAGACATGTATTAGTAATAAGCATGAGCAAATACGGAAAATATCCTGGGTGAAAAGGCAATTAGGCTCGATAAAGGACAATAAGCATTGGGTCGGATCTAGCAAAGGTAGGATTTCCAGGGTTCTACAGAGGGGCTAGCATTTATAACCAGATGCATGTTATGAGTCTGCGTGTGATGACAAATCCTATTATTGTGAGAGCGGCAGGTTTGTGAGGGGTGTATGAGAAAAATATTAAGCAATATAATTAAGGCGAATTATTACCCTATTATAATATTCCTATTGAACGTATTGATTGTTAAGAATAACTAGAGAGAGAGATCGAAGGAGGTAAACATAACACAACATAATTATAGCCTGTGACTCTGTGGCCATAGTGTCAATACTATACCTATGATCCCAGAGAACCATGAAACTCAGTGCAACAACACCAAAGTTATTATAACAGGAGAAATTGATATTGCTATAGATATGGTGGCTCATGCAAACTAAAAATAGCTGTACATGGCAAATTATCTGATGCAATACCCATCTGGGAAAGGGTTAGTTGGTAGTAGGGAGACAAGGTACTGCTGAGAGCAAAAGTGTAATCCTAGTTGACATTCACCAATGATACGATTCATAGATAAGCAAACAGGGTTAACCCGTAGGAATGATTAAATCTATAGATGCACATTATTAGCACTGAACAAAGATAGCAAGAACAGGAAACAAGACCGTAAATATAAGGGGTTTTGCAGAATAATAAACGACCTCGTGCTGAAACCCTCGCCATGTAAATCCTCATCCTCGGACCTAAAAAAAACTAATTTCTTTCGACCATTAACTCTGGTTAAATTATTATTTATCTTCAGTGCATTCGAGGGAAAAATTAAATCTAAAGGATTTTGTTGAATTCCTGCCTAGGACAATTTACTAATACTGCTCAGTCGAAAAATGAGGCAATGAGAAGAATAATCTGGTACAGTTCAAGAGGGGTCATGAAAAAAAGAAGTTTTTTTACTAATATTTGAATAAACTGTAGACGTACTGCTATTGTTGTTGTTGATGTTTTTTTTTTGTATCAAGTAGGTATGGGTTTGTTGACAGAAGCGGAAGTCTAAAACAAGGATAAAGCTGTTTTACTCTGAATCTAATTGTTGAATGAGGCGTAACTACGGCGAATAAACAGAAAGTCCCTTCCGCCCTATCTTAGTCCATCACAGTTAACCATACATCGTTTATGAATAAATCATTCCCTAATCAACTAAAAACAAAGGAGAAAGAAAAGGAGACCTGCATTTTGTGGCGACATGAAAACAAGGGGGGCTGGGCAACGCATTATCGCACTCAGAATTGACAGTTTCCCACTGCGTTTCGCACGATTGCGTGTGCGTGAGTATAAAAATGAAGTAATTGCGGATCTGTAGATAAAGGTGGCTTCACAAACATTAATTTCAGCCCTCGGCTTGGTTCCAGACACCGTATTGTTATCATTGCAACTTAAATGGTAATATAACGAGTTCCTTATCAGTTATCATTGAATCACTAAGAATGGATTGCGAAGGCAAACGTTAAATCGTTCGACCGCTCGCCTCAGGCACCCAGTAGACGAGTTTCCTTAGACAGCTCTTGGGAATCTTGATCTTAGTTGCTATGATGGCCTAGCAGGAAAAGAAATCATCGAGGAAATTGGCCCCCCACACTTGAAAATTAGTTAATCAAATGAAGTTAACAATTCAGCCTCCCGCTAGAGAAAAGAAGAAAAATAAAATTCATCGCCAATGGCTGGTGATAAAATGCAAAAATCTCTGAGACCGCGACTTCAATGGCCTATGTTGCCCAAGTAAAGAATTAATTATATTCTAATTTTTTAAAATCCAGAGAAAGGTATGTGAAAGTGTCTCACTAAACACAGGGCAAGGTGTTAGGCAAGGTGTTGGGCCAGGTAGACACTCACTGTAAAGAGCCATTGAGTGGAGCAGGAATAAAGATAATATGAGAGTGTAGTGAATTAGACATTCTTTAATTTAGGCCCTTCCTTCTCATTTAGACAATTTCCATTCATTCTGTTATTCTCATATCACTTACGTACGCATCTCATTATTCTCGTAATTACCACGTCATTTGCTGCACCCATATTGCATCAACTCACCAGGTCATTTCCGCGTTACTTCAATTATTACCTTATTTGTCTAACTTCTCCATTCTTAATCATTTCCGTGTTTCCACTTTAAATACCCGTGTTTGTTTGTAAGTATTTAGTTCGGTTCAGTCCAGTAGATTGTTAATACGTAACACTCGTCTCTTTCTCTGGTCTACTTCTGGCTCCGTGTTTCCTGCACGTTAAACTATGGCCTAACTCAACGAGAGACAGTTCCTTTGGAGTCAACAACAGTTTATTAGTGAAACACCAGCACACAAATTGTTTTACTAAAAGAGAAAGCCATTGGAGAATAAATACAATGGGAAGTTGAAATATAGGACACATAGGGTGGGCGTGCATCATTGTGACCACGATTACATATTACAATCGATTCATACTACAAGAATACTTATTTACTAGTATAGCTATAGATGTTAACATTTTTGCTTGTTGTGCCTGCGACGCGTTAATTTGATGTTATTACACTTTTTTTACCAAAGCAAACAATGCCGCTTTCTTCTCGTCCTCATTAGTGTATGATATACCTTTTGGAAAAATAAGCTCCTGAAATCCTAGGGTAGCCTAATAAGATGTACTTAGCAATTCTAAAACGGGGCTGTTTTGTATAGATAATCAAAGGGGTATGGGTTGGACAACTTATATCGAGTAACCTCAGTTCACCCATTGCCTGAACTTACATTTTAAAATCTTTCATAAAAACTTGCATGCAACCATGCACGATCGAAGTCTACAATACATAGCGACAATACATTATTGACATTTGAAAGGCATCTTAGAAATGCCTCTTTGTCTTCTCACAATGGGAAGGCAGAATTCAAAAGCTGTTGTTTACAATTAAATGGTCGTTGACAGTTAGAAACACAAACAAACCAAAAAAGAGAATTTCATCACAGAATTTCTCAATAACTCGTAGGAAATTTACGTTAATAAAACGACACAAAGTACGCAATTTCTCCAAGCACAGATTTCAAGTAGTACTAAGGAAGTACCCGGAGAAGCGAATATGGAAATTCGTTTTAGATCGAAAATAGCGAGGCCGAGAGAAGTAAGTTAAATAGGTTTGACATTGCTCAGGCAGTTGGGGCAGACGCCCAGGGGTGAGTGGAGGGGAAAAAGAAGAAACGCCGACCGTTAAACGGTGCAGCTCTTAACAACGGAAATCGAGATACAAATACATTTTCAGAAACAAATTTTTTAAAAGTCGATTTTTTTCCATTTTACCGGTCTCTCAAAAGGTCTGATTTGACCTTATTCTCATTGCCAATGCAAATACTTTCTTTTGCTATAGAAAATTGAAATTTTTAAGATAATTTTTTTTAAGTCGATTTAAACCGTTTTACTCGTGTCGAAGTGATCGAAATTTACCTCATTCTGATCGCCAAAGCAGGGGCCTTTTTGAGATGTGAAAAACAATAAAAATCTGTGATATAATTTATTTTTAAGACGATTCTAACCGTTTTAGCACTGTTGCAAGGGGTCCGATTTTACATCATTCTCATCGCCAAGACAAGAACTCTCTTTCGATATGAAAAATTGAAATTGTTTATATAATTTCTTTTCGTTTTACCGGTGTTGAAAAAGGTAGCATTTTACCTCAATCTTGTCGCCAAAGCAAGGGTTATCTTCCGGTGTGAAGAAAAATAAAAACATTTGAGACAATATAATTTCAAAGTCGATTTTAACCGTTTTACCGTTGTTGATAGGGTTCAAATTGTACTTCATTTTCATCATAAAAGCAAGGGCTTTCTTCTTAAATGCAAAAAAAAAAATTTCAGAAAGTGTTTTTTTTTTAATTTTCTTTAAAAAAAAACGTTTTCTTAAAATGTTTTATTTTTTCATTTTTCACATCTTAAATGTCACTTTTTTCTTATCTGAAAAAAGCCTTTGCTTTGGAAATGAGATTGAGGTAAAATAGAATCACTTTCAACACTGCTATACTTAAAATAAAGCATTTCTCAAAATTTATGTTTTTTCATATTGGAAGAAAGCCCTTGCCTTGGCAATAAGATTGAGGTAAACTCAGACCACTTTCGACACTGCTAAAACGGTTAAAATCTACTTAAAATGTTTTCTTAACCAAATCTAAACAAACTTTCTTCTCGTAATGCACCAAATGGCAAATGGCAAATGGCAAATGTTTTACTTTTCTTATTGACTAAAATCTTTGAAATGCGATAATTTTTACTATTTATATATAAAAATTATTGTATATTAATATATAATGGCTATACTAGCTTTTTGATAACTTTCCATTTAGCTCAACTTGATTCCTCAAATTTCATAATATTGAGAAGACGAATAATGCTTTAGCGCTTTGCCCTGGTGATAGTAAATCACCACTTGCTCCCCTTTGCAGCATTAAAAATTTACAGGTTTTAAAAGTCACAGCAGAGTACTTTAATGTATGTTTTGATTGATAACCATAGACTTCAGCTATTAGTAGACCTTTGATGATTATGACATACACCCTATTTTTTCTTATTTGTATTCTGTCTTCTTTTTCTAGCGTATATTAAAATAAGACTCATTGACGGCATACGATGGGGGAATACAGAAAATATAAACATTTAGATGTATCAACAAATTAGTAATAAGCATACATATCTAGCAATATCCACACGATACAGGACATAGCTGTCGCATTATTGCCCTGTTCTTGTCTTTTCCACAAATTGGAATGAACTGCTTGCAGAATTTTCTGTCTTTGCAAACTATAACAAAGGTAGAGAAGCATCAAGTGAAATATCAAGTTTTTATCAAGGTGATGTGAAGCCTGTCATCCATATACTGTGTTCAGTTAAGTAAATGTCAAGGTTACTGAGGTAGAGAATGCTGGGCTGTGTTCAACGAGCGGATCTCATTAAACCCCAGATGTTGGGTTCAGGATAAAAATAGTTGGAAAATGGCAGCTTGAAATCAACAAAAACAGCGTTGCGTGATTATAGAGAAAAATAGAAGTATGGACACTGTAATTAAACCAAGAAATACCTGTTAAACTAACGAATAATATGATGCGAATAATTTGCTTCCTCACTCGAAGCTCCCTCGACTCGAAAAACTCCTCACCTGTCTCACAGGGATACAAGTAAGAAAGTATTCCACTCATCAACTCACGACACGACAATAAAGCTATAAAAATAAACAAAATAATTAAAATGAATTAACAATATTCCTCACCCTCCCCCCTGATTGACAAGGTCAATCATTAAAGAACAAAACGAACTAATTACATGAAATATGTTCAAAAACGTCTTCGTCCTTTACCATTCTAATAGATCTTCATCTTCGTTTTCAGGGCTAGTCAGTTTTTCCTCTGTTATCTCTTCTACTTCCAATGGATATAGCTTTTGGATTGGGCGTTTGATCGAAATTGTTTTCCCACATTTATCTAGTGTCCGTAGTTCTACTGCTCGCACAATACCATCTTTTCCAGGTAGAAGGTTAGTTATCATTCCCAAAGACCATCGCTGTCTCGGTATCTTATCCTTGTGAATATATACAATGTCACCTAGTTTCGGAGAACGTTTTATTGAATTTCGTTTTGAATTTTGTCGTTCTCGTAGAGAAGTAAGATATTCGGTCTTCCATCTATTAAAGAAATTTGATAGCAATGTCTCGAGGAATCTAGCACGTTTGATTAACGTCAGTTTGTTTGAATTATTTACATCTGAAGAGCTGGTCGCTGAATCTAATAACCGACGCCCTGAGACTAAACATGACGGAGTTACGGGCGATTCATTGATGTCCTGATACACAAAGGTTAGTGGTCTCGAATTCAGTATAGCTTCGACGTTGATTAAAACAGTTTCTAGTTCCTCATAAGTCAGCTTAGCATTACCCAATGTTTTCCGTAAACATTTTTTTGTCAGTTTCACTAAAATTTCAAAAACGCCGCCCCACCAGCTTGCTGTGGGGACGTTGAATTTCCACGTAATACCGTTATCGTTAACGAAGTTTTGAACGCGTTTATCTACAAATGTTGTTCCATTGTCTGATAGAATCTGACTGGGAAGACCTCTTCTACCAAATAGACGTTTGAGAGCTCGAATAAATGTACTAGCGAGGAGATCTGGAACGAGTTCCAGGTGTATGGCTCGAGTATTTGTACAGGTGAATAACGCAATGTAACACTTGTGTAATTCCTTGTTCTTGGAATAAATGTCCTTAACATATAAGGGGCCAGCATTATCCACTGCGATTTGCGCGAAAGCCATGTCTGTAGAGACTCGGTACGGCGGTAACGGTGGTGCGACTGGAGTATCGTATGATTTTCCGACGAGTATTTTAAAAATTACACATTTGCTGAGAAGCAACTTTACGAATTGTCGGTATCCAATACCTTGAGCGTAGTTCGCTCAATGTTTCCCTTATTCCATTGTGTTTTACTGTTTCGTGAGCGTTGTAAACAATAAGACGAGAAAAGTGATTTCTTGTTGGCAACAAAATAGGAAATTTCGTTTCATACGCTAATTGGGCGTTGTCAATCCTGCCCCCGACACGAAGAATTCCTTCAGAATCTCGAATAATTTGCAGGTTTGTTTTCGTTTGCTCAAATTTGGGGTCTTTTAAAATCGATTTTTGCACTTCTTTGTACCATAACGTTTTCGCTTCGTGAAAACATACACAATTTTCGGGTGCTTTTGAGTTTTTATTGGAAATTTTTCCTTTCAAAATTCTCATGAATTTGACAACCAACGCAGTGATGCGAAAGAGTTTTCCGACGCTACTGAAATGTTCACAGTTTATTACTTGACTTAAATTAAAGGTTGTAGTTTCAACGTTTAACAGTATGGTTTTGTTCTTCATGCGTTTGATTACTTTCCGGCTGTTGTAATTCGAATTTAGGCCAATTTTCTTTGTCAGAAGTTAAAAATTCAGGGCCTCGCCACCACAACGAGTTTTTAATTAGCTTAGAACACTTTGACCCTCTGGGGGCTATTTCAGCAGGATTACAAGTTGAAGGACAGTAACCCCAACATTCCTTCTTCAGCAAAGAATTTATTTGTACTACTCGATTTTTAAATTGATTGTTAGTTTTGTTATGTTCTGAAATCCACCATAGCGTAACTTGCGAATCAGACCAACATTGAATAGAATCAATTATAAGCCTATCTTTCAAATGACCAAAATACTGAATTGATTAGCAGAGACAGGGTTAATGCGGCCATTAGTTCTAAATGAGGTATTATCTCATCTTTTAAGGGAGCAATGCGTGTTCTTGAATTCAATATTTTCACATATACTGCTGAATCCGTCTTTATTCTCAAATAAACTGATGCGCCATAGGCAATTTTACTGGCGTCAGCGAAACCGTGGAGTTCAAAAGAGCAATTAGCAATATCAAAGTTTCCAAGAGTGGATCTTTCAATTTCGATATTTTCACATTGTGAAATTTCATCAACTATGTAATGCCACCTACGTACGTAATCCTCTGGTACACAAGAATCCCAATTGATTTTCAACTTACAAACGTCTTGAAATAACTGTTTGAGTAACAATATAAGCGGTGACAAGAGTCCCAGCGGATCATAAAACCGCGCGATCGTGCTTAGGATTAAACATTTTGTTACTGAAGGTTGTTTAGCAGCTTCAGTGAAAGTCGAAAAGTTGAACTTCAGTTTTATCTGTTATTTGATTCCAGGTGATACCAAGTACCTTGATCTCTGTTTCGTTAGAAATACCGTTTGAAGCTGTTGAACCTGGAAAATCGTTTTGTTTTGCACGACTTTGGTTTGCGTTTTGCTGTTCTATGAATTTTTCAGACTGCTTTATATTTGCTAATAATTGCGGACTATTAGACGACCATTTACGCATGTTAAAACCACCTGCAGCAAAGCAATTCTTAAGTTGTTCATATCTTGCGAAAGTTTCAGTCTCTGAAGTAAAAGACGAGGCGTATTCATCGACATACAGCGAATTAATGACATTTTCAACGAAATCTGCAAGATATCAAATATAAGAGGCGCAAGATTTGGTCCAGGATGTAAACAATCATTTAGACTCACTTCCCCTTTTAATTTTGCGCTAGCATCGTAAACAGTGCGTAATTTTGTTGTCTCACGTTCTTGTTTTATCACCTCTCTATGGGGGATGCAATGCACAGATCCCGGTTAGAAGAGTTCTTCACTTTCTTCAACATTATCGGACCACTCAACACATAACCAAAGCGAGTGAGAATAGCTACGGGGCTGAAAGGTTGCTCCCACCGCATAACACTGTCAAGCAGAAATGAATGTACATAATCCGCTCTTATCAAGACATCAATATTTAAATCTTCGACTCCATCTCCACTATCCGCCAAAGTGAGATTTTTCAAATGTGGATACATATTCCTTGCGATATCAATAGCTTGATGAGATACAGGACTACATATTGTATCAACTACATAGGCATCAATATATACAGCTAAGCCATCAGCGCATTTGACTGCTAATTTTATAGAATCGCATTTTTTCAAGGTACCTTGCTCATTTCCAAATTCCTTTATTAAAATTTCTTGCGTATTTAAGGTTGGCAATTTCAACTTGCGTCTTAATTGTGATGAAATATACGTTTTTTGTGAGCCGGAATCTAAATGACTCCAACGTTACAGAATTCTTGAGAGTTATCAATTCTATGTACCACAGTTTTGGCAGTTTGAAGCAAAGTTACATAATGTTTTGGATTTTGCGCAGTAAAAGGATTCGTACTTACTGCGCTTTGCTGCTGCTGCGGAGATTGCTGCGGTATTGCGTTCTGTGGAGTGGGCGTGTATGGCGTATTTTCTTCCTGTGGAGCAGGGCGCTCTGATTGACGCAGAATTGAATCAGATCCACAGATTGCCGTGTGATGTCGTCCGTTACATCGATAACATTTTGAATTTGATCTGCAATTTCTGCTTATATGTCCTGCTTTCAAGCATATGAAACATCGTTTCTTGTCGCGCAATATTTTCTTCCTGGCGTTGGGATCAGTTACCACCAAACAGCTTGCAGAGTAATGTTTATTTCCGCAAAAGAGACAAAACGGAATAATTCGTTCAGTATTATTTCCTAATGAAGAACCAGTTACGAGTGTGGATGCTTTAGAATTATGATTTGTCGTTTGATAATTGGTTCGTGCGAAATTTCCACTTCTTGTATTTATAGGTTGTGATTCTGCGGCTGTAGGACCACTTATGGCGGCGAAGGTGCATGCTTCTCGAAGATTTAGTTCTTCTCCAAATTGGTTTAACAAGCCATCAGACTCCCATTCCTCGGGCAACTTTCTGCTTATAATCAAACGTAATTCTGTTGGTAATTTTGACATTATAACTGGCGATAATACTGTCCCAAAACTCTCTGTCTGAACGCCAATACTACGCAAGCTTCGCACGGTTGCTTCCGTCTTGTCATATAAAACGCGTAGCTTCTTCAAATCGTAGAAAGATGATATTTTCGGAAGCTCCATCAAACTTTCAATGTGTTTAGATATTATTATTTGCTTGTTTCCGAAACGTTTACCCAACAGCTTTTTTGCTTCGCCATAGTTTTCATTTGAAATTTGTAACCCTGCGATTGTTTCTGCCACTGAACCGGTCAATGATCTCTGTAAGTACTGCAACTTCTCCACATTTGCTAAACCTGGATTTGCATCTATGCTTGACTTAAAACTTTCCCAGAACGTAGTCCATTGCGTAGGATCTCCATTGCAGATTAAAAGCGGTAATTTCGGTAATCTAATCTGATCTTTTCTGTGTGAGGTTTGATTCTGCATCGGTGGTTGCGTTTGTGTGTTCACCTTTAAGGCATTTTTGATACGGCAAATAACTTTCTTCAACGTCTTCCTCTAACTGTGATCGTTCTAGAATGTCCTTCTCAATATCGTCCTCGTTTTCTAAAGCGTCTACAATATCATTGTTTGATACTTCAATGTCATTTCTCTTCTTTTCTAAGGTGTTAATGAATGATTCAAGTTTTGGTTTAAGTTCAGTGGGTGCTTCGACTCAAACGCGCGGTATAAGTTCACGTGCCTTGGCAAGTGTATTTGATACTACGGGTCTGTGTCCTTGTCTTGTTTTGATCTTCCTTTTTACAGCGTCAGCCATTCTGCAACAATATTTCCCGGGTCACGGCACCATGAAGTAGAGATTTTCAAATGCTGGGTTCAGGATAAAAATAGTTCGAAAATGGCAGCTTGAAATCAACAAAAACAGCGTTGCGTGATTATAGAGAAAAATAGAAATGTATACACTGTCATTAAACCAAGAAATACCTGTTAAACTAACGAATAATATGATGCGAATAATGTGCTTCCTCACTCGAAGCTCCCTCGACTCGAAAAACTCCTCACCTGTCTCACAGGGATACAAGTAAGAAAGTATTCCACTCATCAACTCACGACACGACAATAAAGCTATAGAAATAAACAAAATAATTAAAATGAATTAACAATATTCCTCAGTTACTCTCAAGGAGTTAGTCTTGCTCTGTCTATATACCAAATATGTACTTCAGAGTTCCATCTAATTTAAGCAATAGATGAAAAATTCAGCTTTGGCGTTACCTTGGCATCCCTTCTGGTTTTCTCCGCGAGCTGCTTCATCGCTATTCCAGCAGCAACCATATCTACTTGTAGAGCATGATGGTAAAGGTGCAGGCTGACCTTGAACAAGCGAAAGTTTTTATTATTCTCTATTTATATTAGTATTTGATGCACTACATTGTAAGAAAGACAATAGAGCAGAGATCACGGTCAGTTCTTACAATGAAAAGTGAAAAATCAAGATGAAAAATCAGGCAAACAAAGATACTTTTTGTAGTTATATGGGGCATGATCTACTGTATAGGGCACGTGATAGTTACATCTATATTATAACGCACGTAAGTTTGTGTGTTTATTTGTATCTTAATTTCCTTTGTTTAGGCGGCACCGTTAATCAGTCGGCGCTCTTTCTTTTTCCCCTCGATTCACCCCTGGGCGTCGGCCCCCACTGCCTGAGCAGTGTCGAATCTATTTTAATATGTAAATTTACTTCTCTGGACCTCACCATCTTTGATCTAAATCAAATTTCCATCTTCGCTTCTCAAAGGCCCTTCCGCTACACTGCTTCAGATTTTTGCTTGCAACAAATTGCCTATTTTCGAAAAATTCTTTCTCACAACCAAAGCCTCAAATGTCTGCCTGCTTTATGTCGTTTTATTTACGTAAATTTCCTCTGAGTTTTCGAGTAAAGGCCGATGCAATTCTCTTCTTTGGTTTGGTTGTGTTTTCCACTGTCAACGGCCATTGTAAACAACAGCTTTCGAATGCTGTCGTCCCACTGTGCAAAGACAAGGGAAGATTTTCTGTGCACGTTATTTGCCAGAGAAGGACTGGGAACCGACTGAGCTAGAATTATGCAGAACCAAGGACCTATATCAAAATCCACCCCCACGCAACGACATCGAGCGCGTTGGAAATAAATACGATATTTATAATAATTTATTTTTCTTGAGGTTTCAGTGATTTGAGGATTGAAAGGACACAGGAACTTCGCGTTAGAAATAGATATAGTAATTATAGCTTTGTTATCATCCACCCATTGCACAGAAGACCGATAACGACACATCCACTAGTTATAACGCGCGTACTAAATTATAACGCGCGTACATATGTATGTATGTTTGTATATCTTGAATTCCCTTGTTTAGAGCTACACCCTCTAGCGTTTGGCTTTCTTTCTTTTTCCAATCGATTCAGCCATGGACGTCTGCCCCCACTGCCTCGAATCTATTTTATTTCGTTAACTTTCTTCTCCTGGCCTTGCCATCTTCGATCTAAAAAAATGTCCATCTTGGCTTCTAGAAGCACTTCCGCGATACTGCTTGAGATCTCTGCTTCGAGCAAGTTGCGTATTTTCGAAAAATTCTTTCTAACTTGCAAAGCAGCTTCGAACGTCCGCTTGCTTTATTTCTTTTTCTTTGGATAGATTTTCTTCGAGTTTTCGAGCTATTTCTCCGTGTTGGTTTGCTCTGTTTTCTTATTTTCTCTAAGGTTGTTTTCCTACTGTTAGAAGACAAAGAAAACATTCCTGTGTTTCTTTTCGAATGTCAATACGATATTCTGCGCTTCTGCTCTTCAAATATCCTTTGATCCGTTGTCGCCATTACTGCTTCAAACTTGCTTGCATGGACCCTGCATGGTTGCACGTAGTCTGCCAGAAAAGGACCCAGGAACTTAGTGAGCTGCAACAACGCAGAATCGAGGACTGGACACGAACGGAGGTGCCGCGCAGTGGAAAAATGAAAATAATAATAATTATTATTATTTTCTAGATGTTCCAGTGATAACCGACACATGAACTGAAGCAAAGATGCCCCAAAGCGGCATCGAGCGCGTTGGAAATAAATATAGTATTTATAACTTGGTTACGTATTCGCACGAGCGCGTTGTATTATGGTCCTTTGTTGAGCATGTTGATAAAGTAAAAGAAAAAGCGCAAAAATCATACTTTGCTCTCTTGGCTAAAAGCAAAGAATGGGAGGGGTTTCAACCAAGAATGTTTTTGTATTTATTTGACCACACAATAATGGCTATTCTAAATTACTCTTCGGAAGTATGGGGGTTAAACGAATGGTCAAAACTTGAAACAATACACCTGTCAGCTTGTAAATATGCTTTAGGAGTCAAATCGTCAACAACAACTGTTGCAGTTTACTCAGAATTGGGCAGAATTCC
>JAACYV020237974.1:1516-18234 GCA_009936425.2 Chrysaora fuscescens | reverse complement strand
ATAGGATAGGATATCAAATTGTCAGCCCCAAGAATGATAAACATGGTAATAAACATGATTTAATTTGTGATCTTGAAAATAAAAAATATTTGATTTCTTTTTAAAATTCTTTTCCAGTACTATAGCTGAAAAAATAAGGAAAAGGCGGCAAGATATGGAGGTTTGTGTCCAATTTTATCTGCCAATTACATTTATTTGATAATCAGTTAGGCATAGTTATATTTTAATTATTTTCAATCGGCTGATTAATCTTACCACAATTTGCAGAATACGAACTAACCTATAGAAACCATTTTGCACACAGTGTAAAGAAAAAAGAATTATAATGTAATTCTAACCATTTTGAAAATTAAATCAATTCTAATAATAGTCTTTCTTTTAAGGCCACGTATAATTCTGATGTAGGATCCTACCAATCCGATATTGAAGAAATTGGTCATAGAAAGGCAAGGGTAAGATCTGGAAAGGGTAGTGGTTGATTTATGCTTTGCCTTATTTTATTTGCTGCACTTTCATTTCAGCAGGTCCTAAAGGTATTTTCTTCAGATACAATTGACTAAGAATTATAAACAGACATTTCTTGAATAAAATGTATGTGTGTGGTAAATCACACATAGTATAAGCAATTTTTCCCTAGCTTTCAGAATAATACATGTTTGCTATTTTAATAAGTAGTAGGTTATATAATAGCAATGTAAAATCCTGGCTGTCTCCCAAGTGACTGGGGTTTGATTCCCAGAAATTTGTGCAAGGAAGCACATTGAGGACTTTAATACCTGAGCGCTTGGCCATCCTCTAGAAAGGAGCTGATGAAAATGAGGGGTTGCATCCATCCTATAGGATAGTGGATATCTTAGGATTGCTCATATGTATCCTTAACGAAAAACTGTGTTGGTATGATCACATGCATAAACACTGAGTCAAAATGAGACAGGTTTAAATATCTGGCATTTTATGAACTGGAAAATGCAATGCACTAGGAAAAATTGCTGTTCTCATGTTACTTTTTGAAGATTGAACTTTTTAGTTCTTCCAACTAAGGATTTTTCAATAATTTTTTCCTTAGAACCCAAAAGATGATATTACTGAAATTCAATCCTTGGATGATGCAGCATCAATAAAGGTACGTATGATCAAAAATCTTAACCAACTGGGATTCACTATACAAGAATAAACTCCATGATTTAATATCAAGAATTTAAGATTCACTATAATCATTCTGTACAATTTAAACCTTAAAAACGAGCAGCCACTAGTAAAAAGCAATAACACAAACATGTTATGAGAATTTGCTAAAAATGCGTTTTGTTGCACACTCATCAGTTAGGGTGCAAACAATCAAATGAATGGTGATGCAGCGTTTACATTTAAAAAAAAGTTGTCATATTGAAGAAATTGTAGAGCAGGAATTCTGCAAAACAATTCTAAAATGAGACGACAAGGCAAAAAAACAAAACACAATGTTATAAGTACTATTATCTTATTTATTATCTATTTCGCGCATTTTTTTTTTGCATTCTAATACACGTTTCTGGTGTTTGTGTCCCTTCCTCTCAAGTCTATATTTCAAGAAGCCCCCTGATAACTTTGTGATAAAACATGTTTCATGAAATTCGACATGAAATTTCTCATGACATCTTACTATGCGTAAAGAGGCCTTTTATTTGAAAATACAGGTGAGTCCCTTGTTGGAATCCTAAAAATGCAGGTACCATCTTGTTTTGAAGATTTGATATCTTGAAAATCATTGTTATTAGCAGTTCATTTTATTGCATTAGACATTGGAATATGATGGTGATGATATGGTGGAAGCTTTGCAGACTAGAAGAAAGCAAAGGCAAGATGAGGTCTGTCTGAAAACTTGTGTTTTAGTCATTCTTATGTCAATTTTTCTCGTCGTTTTTTCCACATATTGGCACCATGCTTCAATAAAAAAATATTGATGCAATGTGTCCACGCAATCATAATCAATTTTAAGATATTTGACAAACCCAAACGACAATTTAAAGAAATGTTTACATATATGTGGTTTTTAAAGATAAAAATGTTTACAAAAAAATCCATGATACGTTACTAGAAAACTAGAAATCCTTTAAAAAGCCCTTGTCTTTCGCTCGTTTTCACATTACATACTTGCTTTGTGAGAGCTAATTGTATGCTCTTTGCCTCCCATCCCTTTAACAATTTTTTTCTTTTATTGCAAAATTGGTAGCCTTCATTTTATTCTTACAGCTCACAAACCCACTGCCGGGGCCTTCAGCTGACGAAGGATGGGCCAGCTCACCGGGTCCTTCACAAAGTCGCCCTCCTCTGCCAAAATCATTGCCAGCTATCAGAGTAAACAAGCAGATGCCACCGAAATCTGGACAGGAATCAGGTTTTGTTTTTATTTAAATTATCCTTCTTTCTCATTGTACGACCCGACCAAGCTACTAAGATCTTAGTAAGGTCCCGTTTGCACGCTCCATCGTTATTTTTAATTTTCTTTCTAGTTTCTGGACGTGCGTACGATTTCGTATCTGTTTTTGTTTCTATTGACAAGAATATGCAATCTCTGTATTCCGTATTTGTCACCCCAATGAGCCTGGAGATGGGCAATGTGCATATCCACACTTGAGATATTCAATGTTTTCCACGTTCATCTTAAATACTTCTAGCGTTTCAAGTCGCGCGAACTCTTCATCAATTCTTGTTGAACCCTTTTAAATGTGTGCAGCGGTAGAAATTTTTGTTCAAATAAACACTGGTCAATAATAAACCAATATTTCCTGTTTAATTATCTGTTGTTTTTTATGCAGGACCTAGCCTGAAATTCCAGGAGACGGTCGAGGCAGCTACAAAGCAGGCAAGACAGTCCGAAAGGTTATCAGATGGCAAATTAAATGCATCTATAAAAGAGAGATTGAGAAGTAGAGTGAGGGGCATCCAAGCAAAAACAGCAGAAAAAGAGGTAACAATTAGTTTAACATTTATTGCTAGCCATCAGAACTGCAGCTGGGGAACGAAAGCTCTCAAGGATGCGTTTTAAACTATCATTTTGCTAAATGTTCGCCCTACAAAAGAGCATCAAAGGAAGATGTCACTGCTCAAACCCCCTCCCTTGGTGATCCAAATGCTGAGCAAATAATTGACGAAATGCTGGAAGTGTCTGACAGCTAATTTTTGAAGTCTATATTCAGTATTTGTTGTTTTTGTTTTCGCAATAAAGCAAGGCTTAGATTTCCTAAACACTATAACATACACGAACGTAACAAACTGATAAAAAGCGTAGAATACTGCTGAAAATAAGGAAGCAGTTTGTGTGAAACTAGCCAGAATTATTTAATCCCAGGCTTAATGGAATTCCAGAATGTTTTGATATATCCAGGGGGCCCATGTCTTTTCAATAGAAATTGCTGTCTTTGAATCAAGCATGGTCAAAAGCAAATACCTACCAAAGGCTGATCTAAAAACATTTTGTATGATGTTTTTTTAATATAATGTATGAATGATGATGCACATTGATGTATAAATATTTTATTTCGTTGAACAATTCTTTTGTTTCCATTTTTGAATAGCTAATCAACATGCAGAATTTGTGACCACGTGGTAAAGCCCATGTATCTTGATTGGCTGCTGTCAAAATGTAAACAATGTCCCTGTTTGGTCAAATACAATATCCTCCTATGTTCTCCTTAATAGTTACAGTGGTTTCAAGTGCATTAGAGCCACAACCTTCCTATTAAACTGAGCTGGTGAAAGTCTGGTCCATCTCTCATTTTGAACCATTTGCATTTTATTGTGGACTAAGCCACCTTTCTTTTTATACACCCTCTATAACTTCTAGAGTGGAGTTATCTCTGCATTAATATAATGGAGTTAAAACGTTCGTAAAACATCAGGAAACTTCTTCCATTCTGTGAACCTAAATTTCATCGTATTTCTACAAATATCTTAAGACTTTCTTTGGTGTGCTCTAGTGTAGACTATATTACGTTGCTTTCACAACGCTTGCTAAAATGTGAAAAATTGTAGTTGTTTAGATTTAACCAAACATGTTCTTGAGACAAATCTTCATTCATAGACTGGAAATTTAATTTTTCTATATTCTTGACTCATAAAAATCGAAAAAGTATGCATGGAAGTATTTTTTAATAATTCGTCAAGGAAAAACGTTTGTGACAAATTTCAAGACGGAAATTTCTGCAAACTCTTGTTGCGATCATCTTTCACTTTCTAAACTGAAAATTCTCCCCTCACATCTTTCTATGTCATTCCACTTCCCCCCTCCCAATCAATTCTCTTGAATGCTGAACGCAGTACATCGATGGTGTTGTATAAAGGTTCTATTAATGTTTGTTTTAACTCACTCCAAAAGCACCTTTATTTTAGGGATTGCCAGAGAGAAAACTAAGAGGTCTCAGAGAACTGCCAATCCCGAATCGATTCGAGGAGGCAAGGGTGAGTACTTTTTCATTTTCCATTTTTTTATTTTATATGAAAAGACTGCAGTGGCGCAAACATCAACATATGTTCCAATGTTAATAGTATAACATCAAGCAAATGTACGACTGCAGTGGCGCAAAGATCAACATATGTTCCAATGTTAATAGTATAACATCAAGCAAATGTACGATGCATAAAATAAGCCACCTTAAGGACATTATCAAGGTGTATTTCTTTCACTTACTATGTTTCTTTTATACTGTTAAGGAAATTTTAAGCCTTAGTCTCTGATTTGGCCTCTAGCAAGGCGATTTAGATCCAGCAAGAGCTCAATTTACGATTACAGCAAATTACATTATCAAATTTAGATTTGAAAGAATGATCTTACGAGATTTTTTGCAATAAGCCGGTATGACCACGCATTTAGCGTGCTAGATATGTGGGTTCGTACCTCTATCGAAACCTGTCGCAAAAAGAGCGAAGGGAAAACTGCTAGATATATGTAATTCAAAGCTATGACAGAAGGTGGTCAGGAAGTGTGGCCTTATTAATAGGATATGTCTAGGGTCACAATGCTTAGATTAGCCCTAGGCCATTTACTTCTCCATATATGCCTATCGTGTGTATGGTCCAATCAGATCAAATCAATCAAATAAACGCCCCAAAGGGAAACATTAACATCTTTCTTCTTATTAAATTTTATCAAGAAAGTAGATAATTGGTTTTCGTTGTATTTTGGGGAATCAAAGAAGAAAACCTTTAAGGAACAAAGTGAATGGATTTTTCCATAGCGGTAGCTTGCAGTGTACTGCCTACGCTGTCTACTTTTGACACAACTTAGAAATTCACTTTTCTTTCACATTAGCTCCCAAGTGGCTCTATGCTTGCAACATCGTGCTTGTATTAAAACTCACTCTGAATCTTAAACCCCCCTAGTTGCTTCTATGATTATATTCACGCTTATAAATGATATTTCAGTCATTTTTATAGAAAGCGCAGGGAATGAATGAGCTATCATATGATTGTGCCTCAGTTATTGTAGATAAAAGCATTTTTTATGTGTGAAATAGCCCTATTATTATCCAGGCCGACGAAGATGACTATGATCCGCAACTAAAAGCAAGCATTGCAAGCGCAAGAGAATGGAGGAAAATAAAGTCCAAACAAAAGAAAGCAGACGTGAGTATATATTTTTATGAGTGCTTCTTTGAAAGGCACACTTTTAGCCAATTCTAAATTCAGTCAGAATTCTTTTCCAAGAATTGAGACACGAGAATAACATGTTAATCTGCTTGGGAATAAATGGTAACCCTTGCAGAACTTGACCAAACTTTGATAGGCATTATTTTGCTAGAAACTCTAGGTTTCTTCGCCTTCAATTTCCTATGGTATCACTTTACGTCTAATTTGCATACCATATGTTCGCAACAAGGCTCAATTATGACCTTTACGTGACCTAACATCTTACCTTGCTACCTCGTTCCTCCAGCTGCTAAGCAGCAACGGCCACAGCTTTTCTCCATTTTAAACTAACGTGAGCTGTACGCTGAGCTTGATGTCTTGAAGTCTGTTGTCACTGTTGATCTCCAAGTTTTCTTAGGTCGGCCTCTATAAATTACCTACCAGGACCAAATAAAATACTTGTTTTCTGCCTAGTGCACTAAGAAAAGAAACACATCTCTAAAAAACTATAATTGATAAATTTGTTAATGTTAAATATATTTACACAATCAATCCATATTTAGTGGCCATTTTGGTCTTTTCGAATTTGGAAGCATTTTTTAATGAAAGATACGAGCAAATTTAAATTTTTATGAGATATGTTGCTTTTGAGGTCCTTTTCCATCATCGCTTTAGGGGCTTCCAACAGAAGAAGAAGCATACAATTTTTTTACTGGCACTGGGATGACACTTGAAGAAAAGGCCAACATGAAAGAAGATGCCAAGGTAACTTACCTGTTGTAATACTATTATAAGTTGCAGATCTTTGGTATTGATTGTTCGACTACGACCTTTAATCGTTATCATGGTCAGCAGTTTAGCAAGAAATTGTACAAATATTTTTTGTATGATTCATGTATATAGGCCGAGATGGCCCTTTACCAATGTACAGTACAATATTATTTACTAAAAACAAACAAATTAAAGTAGCAATGATAATAGTTACACACAGCTACAACATAGTTTTAGAACTACTATTGATCACGATTATTTGTTACCTGTGAACATAAAAAAAGTGTAAATTCTGTATACATATCTAAATATGAATCCCAAGGATAACATAATATAAACTTATTTTTGTATCTCTATTTTTGAATGAACTAGTGCTAAATTTTCCAGTAAATTTTGTTACAATACTATCTTCTTGAGTCATTAGCCAAAGAAACTTCTCAGCATGATTTAGATAAGGGCGGATTGGGGTTTTTCCTTAATACCATCTGGCATTATATTGTGCTACTTAGAATTCATAGGGCTATTACATAGTGTATTATACCAATGCCAGGAATAATATTTCTCGTGGCCTTTCGTGCGTAACTCGTTCTCAAATGTGACAAAGAGTTTGATAGAAATTGTATTTAAGGATTTGCATGCGTGATCACGAGGGTTTTCATACCTTACACTATTTATTGCGCAAACCTCGTTCTCTTGGTCCAAAAGGAGGTCGCATCTGAGCAGCCATCTACGCAGGCCACGAGAACCAGGTTGTGTGAAAAATAATGAAACAAAATGTTACCTTGCAGTTTGATGGCTATTTTCCTCTTAAATTCAATCTAAATAAAGTTGTTATCTTCTATTAGCCTGTGGAAGTGCCCGGAGAGGTTTCAGTCGAGCTCTTTGATGACGGCACTCTAACTGCCTGGGAAAAACAGCCATATATATCAAGCAGAGAGCAACTTGAGAAGGAGGCTGCAATTTATGGACATCCAAGCACGGTAGAAGGTAGATACCACCCTTAATCATTATATCTGTTCTTTATCTTTGAATGTCTCGCTCAAGCTCAATAATGGTTATGGTCACATTAAAAAGACGGAATAAGGTTCCACTGCTTAAATTAGCCCTAGGCTGGTTAGTTGTTCCGTATCGCATAAACCCCCATCTTGCTATGATAGCGAATGTATGTATCAACAATGGCTGTTTTCTTGCCAAACATTTAGCATTTCCAGAGGAATATGGACTCTGTTGATGATCTCTCTAGACAAACAGCTTTAGTGAACTGGAGACAGTTTAGCGCTGCCATTTTCTCTGTATTTCGTAATGTAGTTGAAAATGGTTTTCAGACTAGTTGCAGCGTATCAAGTCGAATCAGCAAACCCTCGCTAAAGCATTGTACATTTTCTTTGTGAGACAAAACTGGTACAGAATTCGGCTAGAAAACTGGCCCTTGAAATAGACGCATCTACACCACTCCCAAGAGAGACATGACAACCCATGAACTGATTTTTAGCCAAAAAGGTCTGGAGGGCTCCTTTAATGATTTGTCATGTTGAATCCTGATACGTCACATGCCCTCAAAATTTCATGCTCCAAAAATTCATGTAGTATGAGTACAAGCTGTTGTCCTGGGTGTTTTCATGTTCTTTTGTTTTACATTAACATAAACCTCTTTATAAACTTCTAACCTCTTGCCTGTCCTTCTTTCTGTAGCTTCGTATATCATATTCAACTAGCCGCAAATTAATGTACAGCAAAGCTTGTAGCTCATGTATTTTTATTTTTCATTTTGAAGCTTCTCGGGAAAGCAAAGTTCCTGATGGAATGGTACCACGCTCTTTGGAAGACGAAGGGTTTTATGTTGGCCAACCGCCCGCTGTCGGCCTGACTCAACTCAGTGTCATGGAAAATCGTATACTTCTTGCTGCAAAGGAGGTGTGTTAAAGTTATCGTGTAAAAGTTTGCATGTATGGAAAGAGCTTTGGTAGTAATTAAGTGTGGGACATATGGCATTTACAAAAGTTTAATATATTTTTCTTTTTTGAGTTATGGCCGTGCAAAGGAATAAATTGATGACGTCATAGTAGGAACCTTTTAGTCACAGACCAATGAATAGTTGATAAAATAATGCAAAAAGGGTCCGAGAGAAAGCCTGTCATCAGGTTAAAAATGTAAGAGTTCAAGATGCTAGGCTAATTCGACAATTGATTTTAAAGATATGGAACGATTATTACTCATACCATGGTCTGTGACTTTAAGAAAGTTTTTGCTATCACGTCATAAATTGTTTCAATCACACAACCAAATAACTTAAAACCGCTATTGAAGTTTTGTAAGCATCGTCCTTTTTTTCTATCAAAGCTCTTTCCATGCATACAAACACCCAGAGGGTATGGGTCCACTTTGATAGAAATATTTGTAATTTTTAAGAGCTTTAGGCTATATTTGAGTTACACAATTCATCATCATTCATATTCATAATACTCAGAGAAAGACTCTTGACAAAGACTTTTGTATTGCCATGTTGTCCTTCAGTGTTTCTAAGCCAGAGCATTATCAAGTATTATCGAATATTGCAGAATGCAAACAAATACACATCATTTTGTTGCCCAGCTCGTGGGTCAACTTTTGCTCCACTCTGGTGGCTTGGGTTGGATCTTATAAATACATTGATAATCATATTAATTAAACAATAAAAGCATGTAGCCTGTTAGATATCGTCAACAAGCCAGTTCCAGACTGAGGTTCGTTCTGGGATTATATTTCACGAGTATGTAACTGGGGATACAGATACAAAATCAGAATCTCAAATGCATTGTACTTTCCTTAGGATTATTCTTGGTTCGACGAGAACGGCGTATTAAAACGTCTACCAGATCCAGTTCGCGCAAATCCGACACGATTTGAATTCTCCACTGCGGAGGATCTTGATCCCGCTCTGCAAACGCTCTGGGCAAAGGTAAATATTGTTAATAAACATTAAGTTGTTTTTAATGTTTTCCCATCGTTAGAGAATAAGAATAGACCGGGCATCCTTTCAACTTATTTATCATTAATAAATAAAAAGAAACCGAAACAGCATACTATCTTGAGATAGGCGATGTGTTTTCAATGCTATTCAGTGTGTAAAGATTGGCAAAGAGAGATTTTTTGTAGTATTATTGTCTTGTATTGATGCCACGCTATTTTGAATATCCATAATTAACGCGCCGTATTAGTTAAGGCTTTTTATATGAATGTAAAAAAATCTCTTGAATGTAAAAAGATCTTGTCAGTGAAGGGCAACTTTGATTTCTTATATTTAGGATTTATCTTAAAAATAAATGCTTGATTTTCATGAGGCAATCAATCGAGCTATTTGTTGTTAAGAATTCTATTATTCCTTTTTGAATGCATGCCTTGATCATCGTTGATTCAGTTTCTCATTGAGTTTTAATGTTTGTTGTTACACTCACCACACCAATCGTAACTATTGCTGTTGACATGAATTACTGAACGCTCAAACTATAACATAGGGTCATGGTTGCATAAAGCTTGGACTCATTTATAAAGCTACAGTCCCAATCTTTCTGCTCAAAAGCATCTATGCTGGAACACTCTGAAACTCGGGATTTTAAAGCTTAAACAGTAGAAAAGAACTCCACTTAAAAAAGCAAGTGAGTGCAAAACTTGAAAGCATTTGCACTCAATGCAATGGATTTTCTCTGTGGGAGCAAGTTGTTCGAGTAACTATATTTCGCATAGCATAAACAGCTTTCGCTGGCTGACGTAATTCTGGTAGAAGTTTTGAATGAGACCATCAAATCACAGTCTTTGTAATCCATCTTTTTGATTAGGTCGTCAAAAGGCTGAGTGATGGTTTATCTGTTTAACATCTATTCAAACATTAAGCTGTCATTATACGGCATTCTACTAACTATTACTTACATTTTCAGGCAGAATTGAGTGCATTTGATGGCAGGTACATCAATGGAGATGGAGGTATATAATTTTGACTCAACATTCACTTCTTACTCCTTGGGGTCGTCAATTTAGCCCCTCTGGAATTCTCTATTATGAGTGAAAGAGGGGTGGAGATTAGCATTTCAAAGTGAAGTAGAGCAAAAACCCCCCATTAAAGAACCTTCATTTTCAAGTTTAAGCTATCAAGTTTATTGGTACTGAAATTTCATAGTATTACAGTTAAAAATGTGCCCAGACTACTCACAAGGCACATGAATTACTTTCTTTTTAGCTCCAGCTACTTTGTACCCTATTATTTAAAAAAAGATTTTTTTAGAGAAATTCTGCTAAAATCTAGCCTAAATATTGTGTTGTTGCTCGTATATTTGGGTTTCTAGTATGTGTATGTTACAATATGTCTAATAAGTCACAAAACTGGTCCCCACTGCCATTCACAGCCATGACTTTCTTTCTGAATAAACAATTTTTATTGCAGGTGGTCGACGATTTCAACTGGACGTGGACATATCAACACTATCTTTTACTCATCATCCATTGTATAGCAAAGAACACGTATTAGTTTCCAGGTTACAGCAGCTATACAATCAATATTGTGCAAAGGTGCACCGTGGATTGATTGAGCATCTAACTGGCAAGGTAGGGTAGCTGAATGCAAGCTATAGCAGAAAATGATGGAGTGAATTTATATGAACACCTCAGAAACTTATCTCTTATGATTCTTTTTGAACTCCGGGGAAATAAATACCAAATTGGAATTACTTGCTTAATAGCCACCCCTACCACACAATACCGAAATCGACACAAGTTAGAAAAAATTATCATTATTTTTCTCACGGTTGCTAATTTTGAAAAATCACATAAATTGATAAAATTGCAGATTGGTGTAACGAAATTGAGAAGTTGTTGGGGGGTACAAAGAAAATCGAATAGGTAGCATGTGAGACTCACTTAAAAAGCATAAGATAAGTGATTTGAAACAATCTAATGCAAGCTATGCAAATGCAACGACTTAATTATAAGTTCAGCATAGCCAAATTTTGTCTTTCATTCAATAATTCCTTTGTTTACTTTTTTTAATAGCCAATTAACGCGCAGAATTTATGACTACATGACAAAACCCATGTTGCTAGATTGGCTGCTATCCAAATATGAACAAAGTCACAGCTCGGTCAAACACAAAATTTGCCTTATGCTACTTCCATCCCTTTTATCGCCTAAATTTGACTTGAATGCTTAAATGGTTGAAGGCAATTCACTATGTCCCTTTATTTTTGATCATTTTTGCTCACCTGAGTCGTTGTAAATCTGGGTTTTAGAAGATTAATATGTTTTCTTTTAGCTTTCCACGCTCAGAGATGCATTGCTGCAACTGCAAGAAGTACCGGAAAATTCCGTACGCATTCCATGTTTTAATATATTTAAATCATTCACACGGTATTTTATATCCCAAAACATGTGCTAACACGTGATGAATATATCATTGGCTACTATGATTTGTTATGCCTACCTCAACTGGGATTTGAACCTGGTACCTTCCATACTATAAACTTGAGAGATCGATGAATAAGCAAGCCAGACTCAAGGGCTTTGCCAGAACCATGTATCTTTATACTATTATGAGACTTGTGCTAGCTAACATGGAATAAATCTATCATTGGCTACCATGATTTCTTATACCTCAGCTGGGATTTGAACCTGGTACCTTCCATATCATAAGCTAAAAGTGCGATGAATTAGCCAGCCAGACTCAAGGGCTTTGTCAGAGCCATATATCTTTATATTATATCATGAGACATGTACTAGCATAGGATGAATATATCATTGGCTGCCATGATTTGTTATAAGCTACATCCTCAGCTGGGATTTGAGCCTGGTACCTTCCATACCATAGACTAAAGCGTACAATGAATAAGCAAGCCAGACTCAAGGGCTTTCCAGCCCCAAGTCACCTCCATAGCCAAAGCGTTTTTTCTTGTTTCGGCTTGAAGCCTTGATCAGAGCTATGTACCCTTATATTACCTTCATTACCTTTAGTGTATTTTTTATCATATGACGTGTGCTAAAATGTGCTAAAACCGAATTATAAAATGCGTGTCTCTTTTTGCTGAAACCTGGTTCATTTTATGTAAATTTGTCCTCCCGTTTTTACGTAATAGCGATTTAATTTCAGTTTTATTTTCTGCACTATAGAAGAAGAGTAGACGAAGTGCTGTCGCACTGGAAATTGAAAAGCGAAAGAAATTTTACAAGATGGAAATCAGGTATTTATTTTGATGTTCCTTTTTGATATTAATAAAATGTTTCATAGTACCAAACATATTTAATATTTTCGTATCATTCCTAGCACTTGTAACCAGTAGTTTGCAACCTTGTATAGAACATTCTGTCGAAGATTAGAACTACCAATTATTGCATCAGATCGTTATGTTGCCAAGGAATTAACTTCAAGGGGAATAGAGATGGCTGAGCTGCTAAAAATAAACAGAATAGCAAGGAAGTGCCTAGAATAAAGACCAAAAAATTGATTGATACAGAAATCATTTTATACAGAAGCTCCTAGTCACACTTGCACATTTGTCACACTTCTTAAAACACCATTTATCTCAGCATTCATACACGCATTTTTTAGTGGTTATCAAAACTTGAAACTAGTTAAAGTGAACTTTTATCTAATTTCATTTGTTTTCATATTTCATTCTGAAGCAAGCTTCGTTACCGAGAAGGAATGAGATAAGAACATTCGAGCCTAATTAAAAATAACCATGCAACTCTAGTCTCCACGTTTCTAATTAATTTGAATTTTTTACTGCTTTGAGCTGAGATTTTTACTGCTTTGAGCTGAGATTTTTCGATCAAGGTATGTTTTTAAAATATCTTAACAAACTGAGAAAGCAAACAGGCTTACAGTTTGCATCTAATCTTGATTTTCAAGATTTGTTTTTTTTTTCAGGAAAATTCGAAGACAAAGAGACGAAGAAGAGTACCGTGACCGAATGTTGTTGAAGAACATTTTTAAGTATGTATTAATAGAGAGTGTAGTATCTCCTTTGTAACAATATTCCTATGATTTCTCTGCCTTTAGGGGCATCGAACATGATCTCAAAGCAACTACAACGTCATTGTTCATAAAGAATCCAACATACAGTATTACCTTTAAAACAGATTCGCAGATAAAACAGAAGAGCTGATTGTTACATTAGAATGCATTCTAACAATAATGATGATAAAATTCATAGCTGCGTTAATTTGGATGTAATCGTAGACAGAATTAATCAACATTTGTTTTAATTTTGTAGATGCTGGCAAGATGTGAAACGCCTGAGGGAGGTGCAAGGATTTATAAACACGCCCTTGACCCTCAAAGTTATACGGTGAGTTGATGATTAATACGTTATTTGATGATATGTGACAAATTCGAACTTGAAAGACATCATTTGATTATTTCTGGGATAAAGATGCTAACTAACGGAGCAGGAAACGCAAAATGACGTCTCCGAACTTGAATTGACATCATAATGTCACCAGTTTTAACTCGCAGCTTGATGAAGTAAGAAGTCAGAGTAAATCACCTTGAAAAGAAACTGCCTTTGTTTCAGAACGGTTTCTGGGAGCTGGAGCAGAACAGAGTAACGATTATTCAAGCATGCATGCAAAGTCATAGTCAGTTTTAAAAGTGAACTGAATCATTGACTTCAAGCCAGACTACCTTCATTATCATAGCTGTCGTCCTCCCTGCGGTTGGGTGAGGGAGATTGACCACGATTGCGATGTTCCTCTCCACTCTCTTCTGTCTTGAACCATTTCTTTTCATTGCTGGTAGCTTTTTTCAGCGCTCCATTCTCTGAAGTTGTCAATCCATTTCACTCTAGGAGCATCAATACACCTTTCTCCGTCGATAGGTCCTTCCTTTTGCCAACTCTCCAGCCCTTCCGCGGGCTACCTGTCCAAAGATTCTGCTTGGGCACTCAGCCAGTTTCTGCTTGGGCACTCTTCCCATTAGCTATCTTTCTCTATTTATCTCTTCTAGGATGGAATCATTTGTTCTGTAAGACTACCTTATCTGTAATCACATTATCATATTAGAGACTAGGAGATAAGAATATATTTCACGACTAGGAGATATTTCACGACGTTTCGATGATGAAACTCTTTTCAAGGCAAACTAGTTGCGCTGAAAATTTATTTACAGCAGTTGCAAAACACGCTACAAAACATGTTTATATGCATATTAATAATAACCTTTTTTAATGTTCATTGAAAACGTTGTCTTTGTTCGGCATGAACGTTTTCAAAAAATGCCTATTATACATTATTCATGATATCCCTTTTAGAGGGCTGTATATATGAGTCAGGGAATGTTTTTCCTCCGACGGAGCTAAACCCTTAATCCGAATTCATCTTCTTTCTGAAGGAGGAATGTCAACAAATATTTACCCCTAATGGTGCTCCTCTTTCGTTTTTGAAGGCAAGTTGCAAATAAAGTGGAAGATCAAAAAATTTATAAGAAAGAAGTACAAGAAGAATTACAAGATCTGAGGTATAACTAAAATGTTTTCGTTGAATTTTTGTTTGACAAATGCGTTTTCTTTTGAAATATACCAATTTTTCTACTATACTGGAGTGTCTCCACCGAGGTAATCACATGATAGGTGTAACTATAACAGACAACATTCTTTTATCAATATATTTGAATCAAAAGACAATATTAGGCAGAAGATACGTTCTTCAAGCAATATTTTAATGCAAGAGATGACTTTCAACAAAATAAGTTGTTATGAAATAGTCTAGAAATGTTCTGTCATAAATAACACTCAGCTAAGGAGTTGAACGTTTTAATCAGATTCGGTGTATGCAGATGTGTATTTAAAATCTGTCTGTAAACTCTATGCAATAAACAGAATATAAAAAATAATAAATGATGCTTCAAATTTATATTATTCCATTCGGTTGATGATTTTATTTCCTTACAGAGAAGAATACGAAGAGCGTTACAAAGAAGATTACGCCTCCTATGAAGCTCAAATGCTTGCATGGAAAAAACACATGAAACAAAAGGTGAAATAAATCAATGTTAATACAATATTTATCAAATTTTGTAACTCCAACAAATGCATTCTTTCTTCATTAGTAGCAAATGTGTAAGCGATTTAAAGCATAGATATTTAAGAGGACTATAATTAAATTGGCAATAAGATTATAACCAATACGTGCTCAAAGTTGGCAAAATAATGCTACAAATTCTACACATATATATCACATATAAATAAATATTGTTAGCTAGTTTCTGTTAGCTAGTATTAATAATGAATCACACGCTCTCACATTAGTGCTATATAACAGTTAAGAGAGTTAATTGAAAAAAGATAACAACAAAAAAACAAAATAAAAAACCATGTTTTTGCTCATAATATGATACTTGATAATTATATTACATCTTCAACTGCGTTTCCTGAGAAATATTTCAAAGTGTTGACAAATGCGATTTATTGGCAGTTATATATTAATTTGGAAAATAATTTTTCTTGTCGAACAAGGTCTAATATTTTTAGCAATTAATTAATTTCTAAAAGCTCAGAGGCGTTAATATTTTGCTGTGTAGAATATAGAAATTGATAATGCGATGGGTATTTGTACTAATGGATTTAATAACTGGGACGTTTTTCAACTCTCTTCTTGTTGGCTTCTCCTTCGGGGTTAGGGTTGCTGATGATATATTTTATTTATTCTTTCTAGAAACGAAGAGCTCAAAGGCGCTTAGAGCAGACTCAAGTCGGTCCTGATACGCTTCAAGAATCCCAAGAAGATGCTGAGCCAAGTATGCTTTTTACAGTTTTTATTCGGTTTCTTTAATTTCTGAGATATTTTTTTTTTTGCATCACAAGTAAACACATGTACAATTAAAATACAATAAATCTAAGAATGTTCAATAACTAAGAGTGTTTAATCACTAAAAACTACTAAGAATACAACCATACAATACTGAAACATGCTACTGAATATTATTTGGGTTATCTAGAAATTTTGTTCTGCGTTGAAAGGATTTTTTACAAAAGTTTCCTAATAGCTTGGTTGTATCATAATCCTCTTGGCTCATAAACCAAATAAACAGGTTTTGCTTACTTAGCGAGGCGGGAAATTTTCATGAACAGGTTCCTACAGATATACTCATAGTATTAGTAAATGTGAAATTTGCTGTATGACTAGAAAACTGCAGTAGTCACACATCTTTTATCTCATTTCGTTTTGCTATACATATTTAATATTCTTAAGGCAACTGACCAAATCAAAGAGGCATGTAAAACTTGTGAGGACCTGCACTCTTTAAATTCCCAGCCGCTTTAATTGCTGAGATACTTATAGTATCAGTAAATATGAAATTCGCTTTATAATTAGAAAAC
>JAACYV020237752.1:7755-18289 GCA_009936425.2 Chrysaora fuscescens | reverse complement strand
AATTTTGGCCCAAAACGTGAATAAAACTAAGGCAAAAGGGGTCAAAAATGCCCAAAATCAAGGGATTTCAAAAAGGCCCAATTTTGGCCCATAACATGAATAAAACTAAGGCAAAAGGGGTCAAAAATGCCAAAAATCAAGGGTTTTCGGAAAGGCCCAATTTTGGCCCAAAACGTGAATAAAACTAAGGCAAAAGAGGTCAAAAATGCTCAAAATCGAGGGATTTCAAAAAGCCCAATTTTGCCCAAAACGTGAATAAAACTAAGGCAAAAGGGGTCAAAAATGCCCAAAATCGAGGGGTTTCAGAAGGCCCAATTTCGGCCCAAAAGGTGAATAATACGAAGGCAAAAGGGGTCAAATGCTTGTCAAATTATATGTCGAAGCTCTTTCGTTCTCTGTTTGGTTGAAGAAGATATTGTTACCTATATCATTAACGAACCAATCAATTTGGCACCATTTAAAACATAATGACAGAAAAGTGCTACCGCCCAGAATTCTTTGCAGTGAAGGCAATCTCTATTTGAAATTGTTTGAAAACGCAAAAATTAGGGCTGGATTATGTAAAGCCATAGTTAAGACAAATGCATATCTTAAGCTTTAATGTCGTAAACAGCATTTTCGCAAAGCTACAGTACTTGCAGGTTTGATGGAAAGTTGTAAAGTGGTGGTCATGGGCGCGGTCTAATTTAGGTTTGCCTTTATCAGATATTAACTAATAAAAAAAACCCAGTACTTTCTAATTAGTCATCAAAGAGTGGGGACAAATAGAGGAACGTTTTCAAACAACGCATTTATATTTTTTAGAGGAATGTTTCTTCCCACGCCAGATAAAAATATATTTTGTTTTTTCATTCTCCTCTTTGATTTTAGAGGGGGAGGGCTTAGAAAACTTCCTCACAGCTTCTATCATGTTGTAAGGTATGTTGTATTCATTTGCGATGGCCTCTAACGTCAAACTCGAGGCAGGATTCTAGTTGGATGAAGAAAATCATCTGCCACAGTACACTTTCAATTGAAACTGATTTTGCATTTCAATTTTATGCTAAGTTTATGCTCCACATATGGGCAAAATACAGACAATCTGTCAGACAATCAGACAATCAGAATCAGACAATCTACTGTGGAAGAAGGCAATAACACAAAGTTCTACTATAGCTGCCAGACGACTTCTGACATAAACATAAAATCTACGTCAACTTTTTCCTAAATATACAGGAAGCGAAAGATGGCATATGTCTTCACGAAGGACTGTTTTTATATTGAAAACACACATGCAGCTCTGTATTTTCTTTTTTTTCTATAAAGTACCGTAATACAGAACCACGAAGGGGACTACTATGGAAATAAGGCCAGCTTGACCTTTTAATGTTATCCCTGCTACTGCAACAAGGGGTGTTTATCTTGACGTTTTAACATTAAATATTGTACTGTATCTATTTTAATATTATAAAAATTGTACATATTTATTGTTGCAAATGAAACAAACATACATATATACACACATACATGTGCCATGTGCCTGTACAAGGCTCTTTCAAAGACATTATGAAATGGCAAGCGAAGGGAGCTAGCCCCTACGAAGGAGCGAGCGAGTGACGACAGAATGTCTCGCTTCTCATCCTCCCCTCCTCCGTTTGTCACCATAATGTCTTGTTGTTAAATTTAGTACTACACTTGCAGCAAGTCTATTATGCGCCTGGCTGGCTGCTAACCTTTACCAAAACACACCTGTTGAGACTGTAATGAATAGAATGTCCCTTGTGAATCCTTAGCCACACGAAGTAAAACGGTATACAATGAGAATTCCTTATACATTAGCCTGATGAATATCATGTCACGCGATGCCGGCAGCACTTACGTTTTCGATGTGGAATAATGTGGATCCCCGTTTCCTTGCGTAAAACCTCAACCCTGAAACCATTAAGCATTCAATACACTGCTTGGCAATGCTTATACCAACCCACATACTATGCTTCAAAGTACACGAAGACGTCACAGGGCTAATAGCAAGACAGCTATCAGTCGAAAACTATGAAGATTTGGTTTGGCGAAATTGCATTTCTCAGTTATTTCAGGAGTTCGTTACTACACCATAGTTGATAGAGGAATAAAATCGATATTCAAACAAAAAGACAAGCAAAAATCACTGTGGTCCCTTGTGACAACATTTTGAAATTGAGGTAGCGAACGGTTACAGATGCATAGCAAATTTAGGAAAACCGGCTGCTGGCCTTTTCAGCGAAAATATCGAGCAAACAGTTTTGTAAACACGAAATAAAGAAGACTCTTTCCTAGTTTGAAATCTACGAATTCGGTCTGGAATACTCACAAAAGCCTCCTCTTGTAGCGATTGTGCATCGTTCTGCTGTTCTTTGTGTTCAAACACCCTTGCTTCGTATCAAGCCAAAATCAGGAGAGAAAATATTTCTTCATACAAACAGTCTCCTTTATTCTAGACGAGTTCATCGTTTCTCTCGCGTTTCTGTTTATCTTGTATACTTCACTCCTTGCTAAGAGAGTTACCAACCATCACCAGTTTCGTTTGTTAGAATCCGAGTCCCCAACTATATCTCAATGGCCTCTAGAGAATTGCTAAAACTACTTGCTACCACAAGTACTTGCATGACAAAGAAATCTTGAACTAAGATATTGAATTGCTTTTTTAATACAATAGCTCTAACGCATGTTGAACACGTGGCCTTATCGATACACTCAAAAACATTCAACTCCCCCTTTCGAGACATTCAAGTTCACTAGCTACCATTTTAGGAAACAGACGTGAATTGCTAGCGTCATGCTTTGGTCAGCAGTTTGAGGTGGTGATCAATAGGATCAATATTTTCATAATGGCAGATTATTTTGGAGGGAAACTTCTACAGCACGTAGTGAGTGTTCTTCCTACTAGTGTCCTATGATTTCTGGGACACAGAAAATGGCGGTTGACAGTCTTGCAATAACTGTTTGATATTTTGATTTCATTTATCGACAATTTACCTTACCTAAAATGTTCCATAGTCATCTTTTACCTAACTGGAATTTCTTTACTGTAAATTGCGTATTTTATCATGTTGAGGAGGTACATTTCATATTTGCATCTTACACTTTGGAGGCAACTAAACGCTTTACATGGTGACTGGTACGTGGGGTTGATGTGACTGTGCTATCTATCTCATTCACAAAAAACAAATTTACCACACGTTTATACTCTTATGGCAAATTTCTTAACTATAGAAAACTGTCTACTATATAAACCTTGCTTCCTAACAACAAAGACAGTACATAGCCTAAACTATAGTAAACTATCCATAGAAAAAATGTACCAAATGTAGCTGTTGAACCAAGCTTATGCCTGGCACTTATATAAGCACTTATATAAGCAACAGTAACAGTAAGGAAAGCATTTAATTCACTGACAAAATCATAGAAAATGATTTTCACCTGTTCATTTTATAGTTTCAATAAATTCAAAAAAACGTAACGCATGAAGTATTCGATTTGGGAACTAAAAAACAGCAGCGCCACAAGACATCACATTAATGAAAGAGCAATTTATATCCAAAGAAAAGCTGCCAGTATGCATTATTCACAAGGTTGTCTCTGTCGGGTATGTTTGGAGATTTTTTACCTAAAAGGAACCTTATATCAGCAATTGCTTAATGCATAAGAGTTGAATTTCGATCTAGATGCAATAGAGGTAATATGTAAACACGCTAAAAGGTTTTCAAGCATAAGCATAATAGACGATTCACCCAAAGAAGTGAAGTTTCTGATTTTAAAGACTAATCGATTCTGATTTGATCAAGGTCGTTCTGAAAAAGAAATTTCGCTACAATCCACCATTCTTTGATTGTTTATCTCACTGATTTATTAATAGAAACAGATTAAAAAAATGGTTGCACTGGGACGAATTTTTAAATCAATCAAAAATTGACTTATCGAAGTACCATCATAGAATATTTTGATACATAACATACAAACTGACTTGTGGAAAAATATGTAAGGATCAAATCAAACTCGACGGGACGTACACCAGAATGCTTAGGGCAATCCTTACCATCGATTAGAAGACCCACCCAACGATAGCTCAGCTATTTGGCAACCTCCAAAGAGTGTCTATTGTGAAGATAGAAGACTAAGTCTAGCTGGACATGCATGGCGCAGCAAGGGAGAGAAAGTAAGTGATGTTCTGCAATGAAAACTAACTAAAAGGCAGGCATGTAGAGGTCGACCAAACAGAACGTTTATCGACCAACTTGCTGCTGATGATAGCTGCATGGAAGAAGATTTACCGACGGCCATGGAAGACAAAGATGTACGGCGTACCAGAGTCAGAAGAATGCGATACATTTACTCAACCCGATGATTATGAATCAAACTTAAGCAAGAACTTGAAACTTGAAAACAAGAAACAAAAGCATGAAAAGCTATAGACACTGACGAAGAGATTACGTAGGACGTATGCGCACCGATTTAAACACTTACTAACAGTTATCAACACAGCTAGCGAGAACTGATGGAAAAGCTATAGCATACTAACTAACACATTGATGAAGAGATTACGTGGGAAATTTGCACAATAATATAAACACTAACTTACAAGAGCTTAATGACGTAAAAACTGGCTGATGAAAGAATCAATGAACAACTAACTTAACGTTCGAGTCAAGAAATTATATATAAGTGCGCAATATCGTTTCGACTGCAATATTTGTACTTTTTAGTTTTTTCTATATAAAGTTTTTGAAGCCTTATAACTTCAAGAGCATTTATTCTATAGCAGACAACCAAAGTGAGCTATGAGATTAGTTACTGTAAAAACGTTATTTGAAATTTACTAAATCTAATTTTGAAAACACAGTATTTTGGCCTGAAGCGGTGAAAGGCCTGCAAGTTATTCAAATGCTTGTTGCGGTTTGCAAATCAAAGTAAAAGATGATACAGGATTTTCGCGAAGCACGAGTTTTTAATGTACTCAGCAGATATAAGTAAACGCTGTAGAAAAGTTGTTATGATACCTACCAAAATTGATGAACATTTACGAAAGTTGAACAATTCGATTGCAGACAATTCGATTTCTTTTGATTAATTAGTTGTTATTGCGAACCCGAGGCACAGTTTCTTTAGATGTAACTCAAAATAAACACGGCTCACTTTTGATGAAGCTTATTATTGCAGTTAAAGATCTTTTTGAACTAACTTATGAAACTCGACGAGTATGAATAACAACCAAGGGTGAATCCTTGTTGGTTGGTTTCCTTGTCAAAAGTGCATACATTATTCTCTTGGTAATAGTTTCAACAAGCATGCGAATGGAGATAGCACGAACACAACACTGACAAAGATGTAGGTAGAGACGTTGGAAGATTCCGGCTGTTAAACGTAGAGCTGAAACTGTGTTCGGTTATTGGACACACGAACAATAGATTAAGACAATTTAGAAGCATCCAGGCCCCTTGATTGGTCAGGTCATGAACTGAACAAAGAAGGCAAGCACAATTGCACTTATACTGAACGAATTCCTATATCAACAAACCACCTGCTCCAGAAAATACAGACAAGAAAACAGAACTGGAATCAGGTTCTGAAAAGGTTTTCGAATAAAACACATATATATTGGGAATATTTGAGTCTGAGTCCAGCAAAGATCCCCAACGGAAGGATAACGATGTAGTTGCAGAAGGAATGCCCATCATGATACAGTGTACATGACAGTTATCAATGCAAGACTGAAGAAGAATGAAGCTCATTCTATAGGTTTTTCAGGCTTCAGAGCTGTACCTGTATTCTTGGGTTTTTAGAAAGAATAATTGGCAGAACTGAAATAGTAGCTATTAGTAGTAATGTGAAATAAATACTTTTTTTAGTCATCGTTGATCTTTGATGCAGATACACATCGACTTACTAAATTTGCTTAAGAGATTGATTGAAAGAAAGAAACAAGACCTTTGAAGCTGGATGATGTATAATACATCAAAGGAGATACAGATGAAAATGTACTAGAGATTCAAAACTGTGAGAGCTTTTTAACAAGTGTGTTCAGAATATCAATCAAGTAAAAAATGAGGTAAAAGATAACGTAATAGGCATGAAGGAGAAAGAAGAAACTGCCAACTGGCATAGGAGTAGACCACATCAAGAGTTAAAACATAGCAGGTATTTACAGCTGATTGCATTATTGTGTACTTGAAATACTCTGTACAGCAAGATTAGAAGAAATATTATGACACAGACATGGATAACCATCTTACATTAGAAGAAAAAAATCAAAACACAACCAACAGAATATTCTTGAGTAGCAAGTATTAATGGCATTACATCTAACTGCAAAATCATATCAATTTGTAAACAAACATGTAAAGAAGTAGGAAAAAGCCAGGGAACAAAATGGGAGTTTTGTAGAAAGTTACACAGCGCTTCTGGAGTATTATTGCAAAATAAAAAATAAGTACAAAGCTGATGGATATAACGATTGAAAATGCAACCAGTGGTAATGAGGTATTCCTGCTGCTTCCAGGGGATTAAACTATGCTATGCCAAGGATATTCGTGGTCGGACAAAAACACCAGCATAAACAGAGGAGATGAATTTTACAAAGAATTCCCTGAACAACAAAACTTTCACAAGCATCATTCCAGGAATCACACAAACTCTAGCCGCAGAGAATGACACATAGCCAGATCAGCAGAAGACCAGAAGTACATAAAACTTTGTGCTTATATCAACCATGTATTAACATTAACATTTAGCTTTTATTAAAAGACACCTATTTAGCTCTATGTTGTATTGGACGAGTAAAAAACTCTCTGAAGACAAAAGTTGTGTTATGCTCTTTATTTTGCAATCACATTGCAAATCTTTTTTGCTACGTCCAAATTTTAGCAACCAATGATGTATTTTTCAACACAAACGTAAAGGAAACAGCAGTTCTATTACCAACTGATAGAATTATTAACATCTTTAAAAGGAATTATTAACGTATATTCTTGTAAGAGTTCTCCTTTCGTTCTTTTGGTCATGTGAGCATCCTGTAAAATTTTGTTCAGGTGTCAAGAAGTGAACAAATATTCTCGAGGAAGCTTTGCACGCAACAAGACAAACGTGGTAGGATTTGATGATTTCATTTGGCCTAAGCAGCATGACAGAAACTGATAAATATTTGTGTTTTTTGAGTACGAATCAAACATGTTGGTGTTAAGCTTCATTATATCAAACAAAGCAGCGTTGAAGAAAAGGCTGAGCAACTTTGACCTTATTTGCCACTTTTCGTTTCTTTTTTATCTAGAGATTTCAGCTATGTGTAGGCAAAGCTCTCTGTAGTGATTTCCAAACTCTTACTTCATAAATGAGAACGTATAGTCCAACAAGAAGGATATACAGAAAACCTTAAAAAATTTCTTAGCAACCAGAATTCTTTTATGTCATTAAGACTAACATATGGACATATCATATAATTCTATGCCTTGGGCGATTATACATTTCAGATTAATTTTGCATCCTATTGCAAGAATCTACCAAAGATTGAATTCAGTTACAATTTCGATCATTTAACTATAACTAAGTATCTCTACTATGGTCTCTACCCTTCACAGAAGGAGGTCCAAGACATTGAGTAACTGCCAGCTACTGGCAAAATGCTCTTTAGCCCGCTTAAATTATACAATCTACATAAATAGAGTAGGGAGAAAGACGTTTCTTTTAAGAGCATTGAAGCTTTGCTTAAGTTTTGGATTTTTACGACCAATTATTTGCTAGATGGTTAGCAACAAAACTTATTAGCATCCTTTAAGGGACGCTGCATAAAAAGTTTTTAGCCGGTACCTGTGTTAAATAAAGTTCAATTGCTCGATTTGGAACCGAGCATCAAAAAATTCCTTGTGTTGACGACACGGACATATTGGATAAATTAGCTCGAAGGTGAGCTAGAAAACAAAGGAAAGAAGGTGACATGCCAACAATACACATATCTCAACAGTTTTTTTCTCCAAGCAGCTTCTCTTGGGGTGTTTTTGAGCTGGTTTGGGCTCTTTGTAGTGGTCCAAGAAGCGATCGCCGATGAGGGACAAGTGTCTTCCGACTCTTCGCACGACATAGCTATCTGGTTGCGGTTTCCAGAGATGCATCATGCCAGAATTCACATTTTTGCATTGATAATGGCACATGATGTTAAACCCTACGTCTACCTGCAAAAGATATTGACAATGGAAGTTAGATATTTAAGGAATGCAAACCTATTCAAGAGATCGAGAAAAAAATCAAGCACAGCGAAAAGTAGGCCATGACCGGTGAAAGATGATAGAGAGAAATCCTACGCATCCAGCAGATTTGCAAAGAAACAAATAATTCTGTAAAACGAAAACTCAAAATATCGAAGAAGATATACTAACCTACCTCGACTTCGAGACAGCTTCTTTTCGAATGCTTCAGCAAGATGAAAGTTCAGTGAATGAATATGTGCGTGTTCAGTTCGTTCTCTTATACGATATGAGCTACGCAATAGGTTGTTTATGCTTCGGACATGTGACGTCACTACGAAATCCTTTTCAGACCAGTAGGTCATCCAAGCACAGTTATTTTGGTTCGTAGGTAGTATCGTCTACTCTGTCTTCTTGACCAAGCATATGCAGTTAGACGGGGATTATACGTTTCGAATATCATATACCAGACAGGTGGCAGACATGATACAGCCAGTTGATCGTCTTTGTCCAGCCTGGATGAATGAACTGGATGAAGGGCCATCTGTGTCTTGTTATGTTCATATGCATGTTCGTATGCACTTGTTTTGGTCTGGCTTGCCTTTTCGCACCCCCAGGTATAAACAGAACCGCTGAACGTCATCCCCTTTACGTCCTTTTCTCACCCTCAACTTCATTCATCACAGCTATATTTGTTTTTATTTCATCACTCCTATATTTTTAAGTCGCAATATATTGTTCATATGTCTTGTCCACCTCCACCCTTCTAATTTATTTTTTTATATACATATTTTATAATTTCCCTGTACTTGCTTTTACCTGCATACACAACCTAATTCTATTCCCTTCGTTCAGCTTTTTACACGCCCTTTAGATTTCACTTCATTTTTCTCCATTTATCACTCTCTATATCCACATTCCCTTCCCTACACCATATTCCCTCTCTATTCGCCACATCACGTCCCAGCAGGTAACCCCTGCATCATCCAGCAACATCTTCCAAGCATCATTTCGAAATTACTTTAGAGAAGCAGCGCATCGCAGTGCGAAATATTAGTACTTTGAAAATTCTGTTTTTTCTCGCCTCGTTGTCCTTTTAGTATCGTTTTGTGGTGTTCCTGTTTTACAATTTTTTTATTATCTACTACTTCGCCGCAAGTTTTCTTCAGTTATTTTGGAACCTGTACACTACTCTGGTACTGGTGTGATGAAGGTAACATTTCAAGTAAGAGAATGAAAGTAATTTCAGAGTTGCTTTGATAAATGAAAACAAGAAAAGGAAAATGGAAGTAAAGTATTGCTGCACCGTCTCAGCTTCAATAGAAAGGAAAGATGACATCTACAGAATTCCTTCTTTTCTCACTTATGGCCGTGTGAAAGAAGAAATTGACAACGTAATAGCAGGAACCAGTTGAAAGTTACAGACCAAAGAATCATACACAATGTGGGCGTGAAGATGAGTTGGCGTTCAGAGAACAGGAGAGAAGAAAACAGCTAAAAACCAGCTAACCTCCCTTGCATCGATTAGCTGATTACAGATGAAGGTAACATTTAAGTCTTCGTCTTCGTATGGTGCCTAGTCCGATTCTGACATTGTCTGTCATATTATGATACAATGTTTTGCAGTCGAATAATGTCCACGCCTCTTCTGTCAAAACATTTGCTAATCCATCCGAGGAATGGCTGTCTTGGTCTTCCTCTACCACTTGGTATTCTATGCCTTTTTTCCTTAGTATGTGTCCTAAGAAATTACATTGTCTCTGCAGTATTAGGTTCATTAATTGTCTTTCAGTCTTCAGTCTTCTCAATACGTCGTTATTCGTCACCTTCTTTATCCACTCAGGTCTTCACCACTCTCCGTAAAAATCACATTTCTGTCGCGTCGAGTTGCTCTTTCTTCGCTTCGCTTATTGTCCATGTTTTATATCCATACATCATTGCACTCCATTTATAGCACTTCAAGTCTAAGTCTAAGTTTAGTTGGTAATAACTCTGGCAGTTAGTACATTGGACATCGATCTAAATGCTGTTTTTGCAATTCTAATTCTTCGTTTCATTTTAAGTTGCTAAAAATCATTTCAGCGCTCGTTTGATAAATGAAAACAAGAAAAGGAAAAATATGGTATAGTTGCACCGTCTTGCAAAGCATATTGTGAAGTATTTCAAGTATTTGCATGAACTACGCGCTAAAGTGAAAGATATCGAATATGACGCCAAAGCACATCTTGAGGCAATACGAGCTAGCTGACACATTAATACCTGCACGATGCTGTTTGCAATATGCAATATCTATAAGTTACTGAGTCAAGGCAAAACTGAATTTAGAATGGTATAGCATAGTA
>JAACYV020237641.1:0-18366 GCA_009936425.2 Chrysaora fuscescens | reverse complement strand
CGGCCGAGGTCCTGAGCAGGAGCGTTGTGGAACCCAACATGGCATTTTACTTAATTTTTAGAATTTTCAGCTTACCTCATACATGAAAAAATAATCTACTTTCACTATCAGTATCAGATAACAATCATTTGTGCAAGCGCCTCAAGACTTACTGTAGTGCTCCAAAACCTGACTTTTGACAAAAATCAAGATCATCTCAAGCTAAATAATAATTTGTTTGAATGTCCTGTTCATTTGGTCGATCACATAATCATTATTCAAGAGACCATTTCCATTCTTGGGATATCTTTATTTGATTTTACACCAGAATGAGGATAGAAATCTCTCATCGAGCTTGCAATACCAGCTGATCAGACATTGCGCCATTATATTTCAGTAAAAACATAATATAGTTAGTTTTTGACCGTTTGTTTGCCTTTTGAAGCTTCTTCTCTTTTGCCTTTTCTCATTAAAATGTTTCTTGTCTCGTTTCTTGCCTTAAATAAAAACTAAATATGTTGGGATTTTACTAATGACTCCCTGTGTTCAGGGCGTGGACATTTCAGTATATAGAAAAGACTTGCTGCGTAATAAAAAGTATTCGCGTAACGTAGTCGTTGAGACTAGATAGCATTCTGCATTTCGTAGCATTTCGTCGTTCCTAGCATTCTCATTCACGTATCATCAATTTATTTTCAAAGTTTTATGTATATAGTTAATTTTGTTCTTGATTTCATAGTTTGTATATAACCAATCAAGTTTTTTCTGTCGTTTTTCCCATCTTCATGAACCGGAGACTACTTCAGTGTTATTTCACAAGCCGTTAGATAAAAAGAAACAGCATTTTTGGTGCCGTGACCCGGGAATTAAAATGGCAGAAAAGAAAGAGAAGTTGAAGAAGCTTATTCAAACAAGAAATGGACATAGATTGGTTATTAGAAACACGATTGCCAAAGCTCATCACTTGTTACCAAGACCTGGTGAGCAGGCAGACAACGAGGGAAGAACAAAATTAATATCCTGTAAAGAAACGCGCTAGAAAGAAAACGAGCTGTTATCAACCCAATCGATGCTGAAATCAAAGATCTTCTCGAAGCTGATAACATCGAGCGAGAAATAACCGATAGAAGTGAGTTAGAGTCCGAAGTAGAAGATTGCTTGTGTTTTATCGCTGAGGCACTCAAAGTCAAACAAGTAATCCCATCACAAAACGAACAAGAATCATCACAACGACCACAACGACACTCTAATTCAAACAAGGTAAAACTGCCCAAATTATCATTGCCAACTTTTAACGGAGACAGAACTTTGTGCATATCATTTTGGGACAGTTTCAATTCAACAATACATACATCGTCAGATTTATCAAACGTAGTCAAATTCAAGTATTTGCAAAATTTGCTCATAGGAAACGCCGCTCAAACGATTGCTGGCCTACCGATCACAGACGACAACTACAAGGAAGCAGTTGAATTGTTGCAAAAGAGATATGGAAACAAACAGATCATCATTTCCAAACACATCGAAAAATTAATGGAATTGCCAAAAATAAGCTCTCAATGCGACCTTGCACAGTTGAGAATTCTTCACGACAGAACTGAATCAACCGTTCGCAGCCTGCGTAGCGTTGGCGTCGCAATGGAAAGCTACAGTACTATGCTCACACCGATTATAATGTCTAAAATACCACCAGAATTGCGACTTACGATAAGCAGATCACTAGAAGACGAATGGGATCTGAAAGGATTGCTACAGAGTTTCCAAAAGGAATTATCTTTACGAGAAAAATGCGAATTTGCGCCCATCAAAGGAGCGGACGGATCGTCTGTTAGACAACGGTACACAACACAACGAAGTGGCGAAGCCCAATCTCATTCAACAAGTAGTACACTCGTCATTCAAAACGAAAAACCAAATTGGAGAAGCAACAGTGGAATACCATCATGCCTGTTTTGTGGATCGCAGCATTATTCATCAAGTTGCGGTATAATTACCAATCCAGATGAACCAAAAAAAATGCTCCGCCAGAAAAAGCGATGCTTCGCGCTGGACATGTCAGTAGGCAATGTCCAAAAGAATCAAAATGCTTCAAGTGCAACGGAAAACATCATGCCTCTATCTGCGGTTCGCGTGCGGATACAAAACATACCACTTCACCAAACGCCGCTCGAGACAATCACGTATCAAAAGCTACGCAAAGCGATCAATCAGAAAATCAGCGCGACAAACCAGTAAGTACCTTTCTTTTTACTTCGCAAGATGAAAGTACTGATAAGGCGGTTTTGTTACAAACCGCACAAGCTGGAGTTCATAACGTTAATGATGAATCAAGTGCAATTAAAGCTAGAATCTTATTAGATAACTGTTCGCAGAAATCTTATGTCACTGCCAAACTGAAAGATAAACTTAAATTGCCTACGATACAACATGGGGAAAGAGTATTGATTAAAGAGTTTGGCAATAAAGAGGGTACGCTGAAAACTTGCGATTCAGTGCAGTTAGCAATCAAATGCACAGATAATACCACTAAATTTATCACAGCATTTGTCGTTGATAATATCTGTAGTTCAATTTCTGACCAAGTTTGACATAGCTAAATTGAAGTACCCCCATTTAAAGGGATTGCCTCTTGCTGATTCTGGGACTATGAAACCATGGGGATTTGTAATAACGAAAGCAAATACGTAAACGAAAGCCTTTTAGAAGGTAAAATCAAGTTTCAAGAAAGTAACTATCAAGTTTCTTTGCCCTTATAAGAAAGCCATCCAACACTAGCAGATAATTTCGTTGTCGCACGTAAACGTCTTGATTCTCTGCTCACTCGCCTTAAATCAAAACCAGAAAACTTAGAGCGATACCATAACGTTATTCAAGAGCAAATAGAAACAGGAGTGGTCGAAACTGTTGATGAAAGTCAAGTTTCTAAAATTCCTGGTTCTGTGTATTACAGCCCACACCGCGAAGTAGTCAGAGAAGACAGAAAAACCACCAAGTTGCGCGTTGTTTATGACGCAAGCTCGAAACGCGATGAGGAAATCAGCCTCAATGATTGCCTAGAACCTGGCCCAAACTTACCGACATTTTGCTTCGATTTCGCATGAACAAAATTGCTTTGGTCGGGGACCTGGAAAAGGCATTTTTGAACATAATCATAAACCCCGCCGAAAGAGATCTTCTCAGATTTTTATGGGTGGATGACATAGCAAAGGATAATCCAGAAATCAAGACATATCGTTTAACTCGTTTAGTTTTCGGCCTAACCTGCTCTCCTTATGTCTTAAACGCTACCATCAGACATCATTTAGAGCAATACGCAAAAGCAGATCCAAATTTTGTTGCAACAGTACAAAATTCTTTTTATGTGGATGATTTCGCTGCCTCATTGAGTAACGACGAAGATTGTTTCGTATTGTATTCAAAATTGAAAAAGTGTTTCGCTGAAGCTGGGTTTAACATTAGAAAATGGGCCACCAACAGTACTGAGCTAGCAGAACGCATTGTCCACACAGAAAATCAGCAGGCTTTGCCTAACCAACCTAATGTTGATTATAACTCTGTAACAGAAGACGAAGAAACTTTCACGAAATCGATTTCAAACACTGTTTGTAACGAAAATGAAATAAAAGTCCTTGGAATTCCATGGAATCGCAACCGAGATACACTGAGTTATGATTTTACAACTTTCTCTGAAGCCGTCGCGGCCGCGCAGGAAGGTGAAGTTACCAAGCGAATGATTTTAAGTACAACCGCGCGGTTTTATGACCCGATAGGTTTGTTGGCACCTGTTATCGTACCACTGAAACAAATATTTCAAACTGTTTGTCAATTGAAAATTGATTGGGATGAAAAGCTCGCTTCAGATATTGCTGTTCAATGGCTAAAAACGGTAACAGATATTACAAGCATGCCGAGTGTGGAAATACCCTGTTCCGTAACAACAGAGATTTCAACTAACATTCTTTCGTTTCAGATGCATGGTTTCTCGGACACCAGTAAAATTGCTTACGGCGCTTGTATCTACTTACGTATTCAAACAAGAGAAAACGTTTTCACAAAACTAATAACTACAAAAACAAGAATTTCACCACTTAAAGCCGAAACAATCACAAGATTGGAGTTAATGGGAGCATTGTCATTGGCCAAATTTTCGCATTCAGTTTACACGTCAATTTCGAAACACATTGAAATAGAATCAGTCAACTGTTGGACTGACTCACAAATCGTCCTTTATTGGCTTTATTCCAAGAAACAGCAAAAGCAAACTTTCGTTGCTAATTGCATTAAAAACATTCTATCGCTTGTTGACAAAACACATTGGCAGTATTGCCCCACGGCAGAGGACCCCGCAGATATCGCATCAAGGGGCACTGAGTGCTCAAAAATCATGCAAAACCAGCTTTGGTGGAACGGACCCCCGTTTCTACAACAAACAAAAGCATTTTGGCCAGTATTTGAAAATCAAACATCAGAAAAACCCAAGATATCCTCTGAAATTAACTCAAACGTTGCAATCACAGAAATAAACGCGTTTCAACTCAACAAAATCATCCCATGTGAACATTTTAGTTCATACGACAAGTTAATCAGAGTGACCGCTTATGTTTTGAAATTCATTGATCATATCAAACAAGATTACAAAAAGATACTCCGAAATTTCAAGAGTTTGATCATTATCATAATAACGCAAAAATCCTCTGGAAAAAAGAGGTACAAAAGGCATTTGCTGATGACAAAAATTCGGAATCTATAAAAAATCTGGGTATTTTCGAAGACGAACAAGGCATCATTCGTGTCGGGGGACGACTTCAGAATTCCCTGTTACCATATGACGTGAAACACCCAGTTTTGATACCAAGACAACACCATTTCACAGTATTGATTATTCGAAAAGCGCATAAGTTCATAAAACACGATGGGCTCAGAGAAACTTTGACTCAAGTCAGGTCAGAATATTGGATCCCAAAAGGGCGTCAAGTTGTGAAATCTTTTATTTCGAAATGTTAAACATGCAAGAAAATAATAGGGAGTCCATACGAAACACCAAAGGCTCCTCCGCTACCATCTTTTAGAGTATCTTTAGAGTAAGAATGCGCATTTACATACGTGGCAGTTGACTTCGCAGGGCCATTATACGTCAGAAATATCTATGGAAACGATAACACAATGCACAAATGTTACATTGCATTGTTCAGTTGTGCAAGTTCAAGAGCTTTACATTTGGAGCTCACTCCAGATTTATATGCTACCACTTTCATTCGAGCGTTAAAACGCATGATGAGTAGAAGGGGAATTTCTTCGTTGATAATATCAGACAACGGCAAATATGTACACGAAGACATCACCGAACCGCCGCTAACCCCTTCGTGTTTGGTTATCGGCCGTCGCATATTGGATAAAACAGACATCCGCAATTCGTCGTCAGATAAACAATCGCTTTGCAAACGCTATCGCTATGTAGAAACGTGCTTGAATCATTTTCGCTCTAGATTCAAATCAGAATATCTACCATTATTAGGGAACATCATCACATCAAAAGTAAAGTTCCAGCTAAATCAATACAGACTGGAGACATCGTTCACATATACAAGAAGAAAATTCCTTGACAACGCTGGTCGTTAGGAAAAGTCATTCGTTTATTACCTGGAAAGGATGGTATAGTTCGTTCAGCAGAAATTAAAACAGTGAATTCAAAGGACGAGGTTATTGTATTGAAGCGACCTATTCAGCGATTATATTCTATTGAAGTTAGAAGCATCGAACATACAGTCAGAGCTTGATGGAAATAATCATTCAACTGATTATGCAGATGAAGAACCCACTATAACTTGTATTCAAGATCAAGACGTTGTTCAGCATATTGTATCTAATTAGAATTTTTTTACTCATATTTAACCTATTTGTTCTGTTCGTCATGTTCGTGTTCAGGGCGTGGACATTTCAGCATATGGAAAAGACTTGCTGCGTAATAAAAAGTATTCGCGTAACGTAGTCGTTGAGACTAGATAGCATTCCGCATTTCGTAGCATTTCGTCGTTCCTAGCATTCTCATTCACGTATCATCAATTTATTTTCAAAGTTTTATGTATATAGTTAATTTTGTTCTTGATTTCATAGTTTGTATATAACCAATCAAGTTTTTTCTGTCGTTTTTCCCATCTTCATGAACCGGAGACTACTTCAGTGTTATTTCACAAGCCGTTAGATAAAAAGAAACAACAGATGGGTAGATAGCAATCATTTTTCTGAAAGCGAACGTGACAACCGCCACCCTTTCCCCAATCATTAGATTAAAAAATAAATCAGCATCACATTGTTTCATTTGCTCGGATCTAAATTGAATTCCGTCATGAAATTTCTCAATTTGTATGCTAAATAGCGATCTCTGATGGCAGCTTTTATAACTATTTATTTTAGTTACGTCAGTTTAAAATATCTCCTAATGCCGAGCTATAAATGCTGGCGCTGGCGCTAAATTAAATTGCCAAACAAATAGTAGTCAGCACTGCAAAAACATCAAGTGTTGCTCCTTTGTACCAAAACTGAGAGAAATTACAATGCTGAGACGCAAACCATTCATATTTTCGTCTATTTTGTTTTTAAACTCTTCACACAGATCAGAGTTTGTTATAAACATCTTAACTGATTGCCATTTATCTTTTGTTTGTTTAGGCAAATAGCAAATATGGAGGATTGGATATTCTTGTTTCCAATGCTGCCACAAACCCAATTTTTGGATCAATACTTGATGTAAGTTTTATCTTGGAATCTCTTTTGCTGATGTTGTCAATGTTACCAAAAGGACCTTGAGCCCAAATGGAATAGATTACATACAGCCTCTACTGTCACTGCACAGGGTTAAGTTTCCCCTGTTGATGCTTCACGTGGGGACATGTGCTTTCTTCTCCTCTGCTTCATCCCCCTCCGCCAAGAAGATAGAGGCTACGCGCTGTCTCACTATTTAAAATTCTAAAGCACGGGAAATGTGCGACATTTTCATTCTGTGGGCTTGCTATGTGAGAGCACACCATGTGAATGCCTCCACGAATTCAGCCTAAAGAATATTTTTTCCATACTGGATGTTGGCCTTTTTGAAAGAAGTGCTGCAACGACAGTAAGAGAGATTAAGATTAGTTCAATTTATTCACAGTTTTTTTTATTACAATGCTGTGTGTTTCATCAACAACTAAGAAGAGGGCTTTTTCTTGATGCTTATAGGCAAATACGCTTATTTTGGTCAATCCCTACCGCTGATGACATGATTTCTCTCTTCCATTGCAAAATATATACGAGTATTTTATTTTTACTTGTGGCTGTTCACTTTCTTTGGGCTTTCTAAAGCCTTGGCCAAACGATCCAACATTTTGCTCATCATTTATTTTCGATGCTGGTAGCTTACCAAACCTTGGTGGTCAAACGATCGATCATTTCAGCCAATATTTCGCCCAACATTATCTTGAGTATCTGGCAAAGATGCTGGGCACGAGGATACATTGGTGTTGCATAACAACAAGCGCGCTAGAAATGTTGGCTGAGGTGGTCAAAAGACCCAACATTTCTCCCAACATTTCGAAACAAAGGAATTGTTTGACGTCGTGAGCCAACATTTTTGACCTCAGTCAAACTTCACCCAACATCGATGTTAGGTGACCCAACATGTTGGTCAAACGATCAAGCAAATAACCCAACATGACTTTGGGTGAAAGTTCGGTGAAATGTGGGATCGTTTGGTCAGGGCTGAACTTACTTAAACGCTGAACTTAAACGGGTTGAATGACACTTTGGAAGGTCTGAGGACTTTACAGTTGGAAATCAAAATTTTTGGCTTCAGCAAAATTACTTGGTTGATTTAAGATGACTTAAGAAGATTTTTAAATTCAATGCTCAAGCTATTTTTTAAAATATTTATTGGGCAAAGGAAAAAACTCGATTTTTTCGCGAAACAAAAACTGAGTGTCTTCATTGACAAATCTTGTTTTCAGGGCTCTGACGTTGTTCCATGGGCTAGCTTTGAGACCAAGCTAATATTGGATTTGTAATAAATGAGAAAGAACACCATTCGTATGCATTTGCCCGACCATAAATTTCATTTAGCTACGGCAATTGCTATCAGTTGAAATGGGATTCATATTGAATTTTTTCGGAGCTTTTCCCCTTGACACCGCATTTTCTTCATTTTGAAACTATCAAACGTATCCATTCCGGCGCTGGATGTCCCTACTTTTTTCCATCGGCTCCCATCTTCACAGTATTTAAACTTAAATGTATTTCTTGATTCTGTCTTCGTAAATTGTAACTCCAAAGAAGCCCTGCATCCCTGTGCTAAATATATATTGCCTTTATATTTGTTTTTGCATCGTCATGCGTTGTTTCTGCTATTATTTAATGTAAAAAAGCCTTACTTACAAGTGTCTTTCATTTCAGACTACCGAAGCTTCCTGGGATAAGGTGAACTAGTTATATTTTTATTTCAATCAACTACTCTTAATTCATAGTCATTTTGTAGTATTCAATACTTTTGAATATGAATTTGTAGTATTCTAAAGACAAATTCAGGTTCATTAGCGTAAGTTATTTTCTGAGTTCTAAAGGCCAACAAGAAATTTCTATATCGTCTTCTTCTTATCAGGAGTACACAATTTTCTTTCACGAGCCAAAACAGTAGTGACATACTTTAATCAAATAGCTGTAATCAGTTAATCAAATAAAACCTAGTTAAATCAGTTTTTAGATTTATGAATCTTATTCTTATTTTTTTTTCAAAGATTTTTGATGTCAATGTAAAGTCTGCATTCTTTCTTGCTAAAGAATTCGTGGGTCATCTTAAAAATGAAAGGTATCATATAATATTTGTTAGATTAACATTCCAAAAGGTTTGATGGGACATCTATTTTCTATGTCCTGATCAAAGGAGGTTATCATTAGTGCGGACAATGAAGCCTCAAGACCAGTTTTTAAGGCACCAGTTATTCTTTTTTTGCATTATATCTTAAGTGATTATAGCATTTTCCTGTTCTTACTGGAGTTGAAAATTTTCGTACTGCTAGTTGTGAAAGTTAAAGAGAGGTTAGTAGTGACAGTGATAATTACTGTTCTAATGATTTCACAAATCGTCAAACAAATCGTTGGATAAATCATCTACTTTTTGTTTGATAAAAATAATGCGACTGAAATTGCATGATTTTAGAATTGAATGTACACATCAGAATTTATTTGACAAATTTGGCTGTCGAGTCATCACTTATGTCATTATCAATAGAGAGTAATCTTCAGTAGTGTTTCATGTATTATCAAATACTCAATATGCCAACATGTTTTGCTTGAAAAATTTATTACTCAATTTTTTTTATTCCATTTAATTTTTGACCACTTTCCTTCCTCGTTCTCTTTTTTATTTTTACATTACAGCAATGGCTCTATAATATTTATATCTTCAGTCGCCGGTTACCAGCCCATGCCGGTATGTGGAAACTGATTTAGCTAATCATTCTGTTTGCATGAAGCACCTTTTTGCATTCGCAACTTGAAGGGTTTATGATAGAGTTGGTTAAAGTAAAATCGAGTCTCACACAATTATCGACTCAGGATATTTTTGGTCGAGGATCCTTGTTGAATAGCTTGAAGTGGTTTGATCTAAAGTTTATCACATAGAATTTGCGGCTTCACAGTCTGTATATCGAATGTCCTGTTTCACAGAAATTTCACATGTATCATGACAATTGGATCCCATGACCTTCAGCAGATATAATTAAACTTTCGGGACATAAACCCTTCTATTTTCTTTGCTATTTTGAAAATAAGTGAGTGACTTGCAAATATAAATATCTAACGTAGTAACATAAGCTGTAAATGTTACAATTCCATAATTCAATATTTCAGATGGCTACTAATTATTATAAAATTTTAAGGAAACAGCAGTGATATCTATATGGAAAACAGTGTAATTGGAGGAGTTGAAAATTGGCTCGATGAAAATTTCTGCTTGGTTTGCATTTTTTTAGTGTATTGTGCAACCATCTTTTGGTCAATCTGTGACCATGTTTATTGTATCAACCCCGATTTCAAACATGTTCAAATCATCCTTGTGTTTCGAACCCAAATCGTTGTTTATGATAAATTGCGTACCATTTAAAAATCAGACGTTTTGGTTATGTCTACATATTTGTATAAATATTTCTATTTTTAATTATTTTTTTCTATATTTAGGGCCTTGGTGCATATTCTGTCTCAAAAACTGCCCTTTTAGGACTAACGAAGGCTTTGTCCACGGAATTTGCTAGCCACAACATTAGAGTGAATTGCGTTGCTCCAGGAGTTATTAAGACGAAGTTCAGCTCAGCGGTAAGTGGGACATCTTTGCAAAAGTAATCTGTGTTTTTTTTTTGCATTTTTGTTAGTTTGTTGTTCAGGTACATTCTTAGTAACATGTTTTCCGCTTGACCTTTGCCATGCGTAACAGATCTCCCTCTTTCGTTCTATTAAGGCTCAACCCATTTTGCCCTACCAACCTGATTCTCGCACAAAGGCTGCCAATTAAGTATTGCCGCTAAAGGAAGGGCTAAGAGGGAGTCGGATATTTCTGACTATTTCCTGTTGTGATTATAGCTGCTGAACTAAACTATGTGCTTTTTCATATACTCAATCACAGATATTCTTTATTGGGAGCGAATGATAGCTGCTCTTTTTTCGATGCCTCTTGAAATTTTGAAAAAAAATCCTTTTTCTCTGGTTTCAGTAACCAACACCTTTTATTTTTTACGTTATCTCGTAACAACTGTCCCAATGTACTAAAACATTTTCATAATATTGCAACTATCTACGCCATATCTTTAGAACGGTAGAGGCTCCAGTTCTTTAAAGAATTTGTTTATGAATTTTTGATATGTCTTTGTTCTCTATTAACTGATAATTTGGAGAGGTTTCAAATTTTAATAGTATATAGTTTTGTTACATTTTAGCTATGGAGTAACGACAGCATTCGAAATCAGGCTCTGCAGCAGATTCCTCTGAGAAGGTTTGTTGGAAGCAAAACAAAAATTTTCGTATTAGGGCATCATCTCGCTCTTGTGATTTCTTGTATTTCTTGATTAACCTCTTGTAAGAAGCACAGAACCTTTTGGGATAGTTGCAGCCACATTTCTTTCTAAAATGTGCTCAATTAAAAACTCAGAAAAGGATTTTTGTGTTTCATAGGATTTTCTTCTCTTCAAAATTCTTCTTTTCTTCTTCCTTTAATTTTGGTGCCTTCAGCTTCATCAAATATGTTCCTACTTTAAGCGTGGTAAAGTTCAGGAGATCTTTCAACAAAATTAAGACCACATCATCTCTATTAGCTTAACAAAAAACAACAAAGCTTTCATTTTTACGCGTTTGCAGTCAGGAGAGTTACGTTTGTAGGCTGTCAATGATTGATAGGCGACACCTAGTTACACAAAAGGATTATGCGCTCGCTAGCGCTTCTCCTGCTCTCGTCAGCCAGCTTTTTCCTTTGGTATTCCTTCTTCTTTTATCTTTGAATTCCTGATATTTTGATTAGCTGAATGATTTTTACCAGCTTTTTCAATGTTTTCTTTGCATTTTCTTTCACTTCTTAGATTTTAAATTTATTAATTTAAACCGAAACAAGTCTGAACACATGGAGGACTTGGGTAAATAGTTTGAAAAGAGAGACTTGTAGTGTGTACTTTCCCAGACATTTCATGCCGAAACAAATACATTTATGAATATCGCAAATCATTTAATTTGTCAGAGATCGACTGTCAGCACCATTTCTTGTCGGCACTGTTTGTTCTTCATTTTCAGCTATCGTATCTCACGCATAGCCTTTCGTAAGTGCCCTGATAGCATGTCGAGCTGACCACCTGGTGTCCGATAATTTGTTAACAACCAATTTGTGTTTTGTTAAGTTAATTTTCATAGAAATCCATCGGTAGGTTGATAGGAAAATAAAGTAGCAACACTCCCCAAAGAGTGAATGAGTGGCTGGCACCCGGTAAATATGGTGCATAACTGTTTACTTATTTTATCCTGGCTCGAACTCCAGTATATTTAACCGACATATTGGATGCATTGTCGTATGATTGGCCTCTCAAGAGATCAATTTCCAGAGTTACGGTTTCAATTTCTGTTTCCTTTATGCACGCTAGCTACTAGGTTTTCTCGGAACTCTTTTCCTAACATACTAACAATTTCCTCTTTAGTTGTATGACATGATGGATATCCTGATCCTTGTTTTCATCAGCTGCATGATTTTAGCAACATTAATGTTATCTCAATTTTCAACCATGCAAGAATCTTCTCGAAGAGATAGTTCTGTCTCTCCTCAGAACCTTTGATAACTCTTAACAATAGCCTTTTCCAATATGTTTCCTCTTTTTGCATTGGCCTTTGCTGTTGGCTATTAGATAACCTATCTTTCCCGACACTTGCAAGGATGAATGTTCTTGAAATGTGCTGAAGAACGCTGATGCATGAATTAGCTCCAGGTGTTTCCAGTCTTCAAACCGAAACCCTTGAAACACGTCGAAGAACGATTTGTGCTGTTGAACAACTTGCTATTTAAACAGAAAATGTTGCCCGTTTATGGTGAATAAAGAAATCCCTCTCCCTTAACTTCCTCTTAATTTGGTATTTTTTTGAAGAAGTAAATAGCTAATTATTGCCACCTGTTCACAAATTTAAAAAAATATACACAATATGGGAAGGTTATAGTACGCTAGTGTTTCAAAATTCCAAGGTCTACAATAAGGGTTTACACAATGTTGCCTCTTTTGTGTAATCTTCCAGCTTCCTAAAGCTAGGTTTTAGATTAGATTTCATTAAAGGTTTCTTCCAGAAGCAGCTGCAAGTTCCTCTGATAAGCAGCGGAGTTATACTTCTCTAGTGTTTCTTTAAAGCCTGAACTTTACATGATGTTTGGAAGGCTCTCTCGTTTATTCTTTTTGTCTTTTCTGTTCGTTTCTGTCCTGAAACATCTAGATCAGCGAGGAAACTTTCAATTGATAATTCAATTATTTACTTTTGTTTTCTCTCAACTAAAAAGCATTGATATAAACAATTTAGATTTTAGCTTGCCTTTTTATTGAGGAATTGACCATTTCTGTTAAAGTAACTTTTTTATCAATCAGGATAACTAATAGCATTTTCTATTACTCTCTGTTATCAAGGTTTTCCCAACGCTTAACTTAGTTTAGTGGACCTCTGCGATCTCCAATATATTTGATATTGAATGCTATATCTCGAATATTGCTAAAATCAGCTTGCCATTCCTTAAATTAACGCAGCTGATAAAGAACAACTCAAATCACACGTTTGAATAAAATATTTTACCTCAGCCATAGTGTTTTCGAGTTCATCTTTTACAAAGAATTGTGCAGGTTACTTTGCATATTTTATTTTTTTAGGATTGGTAACTCAGAGGACATCGCTGGTCTTGTTACTTTTCTTGCATCCGATGAAGCCAGTTACATTACTGGAGAAACTATTTTAGCTACTGGGGGAATGACCTCTAGATTGTAAATAAATTTTCAAAAATTTCTTTCAAGATTTGTGCTTATCATATCCATATCCTATTTTCTCATCTCAGCTGCATGAATTGTTTTTCTCTGGTCTCATTTCATTTAATATGCGTGATATGTTATTGCAATTGGTTTTATTTAGAATGCCATATTTCTAAAGGTTGTTCTGGGTCTGCAATGAATTAAAACATCCAAAGGATTCGTGGAAATTGGTATCCTGCATTCATTGATCAAGTTCCATTCTAGCCCTTCGGCAAATTAAACATAAAGACGCGCTGCAAAGGCCAAAGAGTGAAACCTTGAAATAGTATTACCCCTCCCATTTCATTACCAAAAGTTTCCAGGGATCTGGATGGACCACGTTATGACTGAAAGCTGATTCGATGTCGGCTTTTTCCATCTGCGAGGCCTGACCAGGTGAGATAATGCAAAGCATGGCATCGCTAATAGCTAAGTAGCTCTTATACTAAGGTTCCTTGTCTATTCTAAAATTGATAAAGCTACCGGATAGTGAATGAAATAGATTACATAACGTTCGGAGTTTGTTTCAGGACCCAACACTTTTAGAGAAATGTGAAAATTTGGAAAAGATCGACCTCAAAAGGACCTGTGGTACTCCCTGATTTTTTTTTGGTTAGCAAGATTTTGTGTTTTTATTTTTGTATCCTGAAAAGCTGTTGGCAAATTCCGAACACGTTTTATTAAGTCCTGATGCCCTCCCAACATCAAGCGCCTCATCTTTTTGATTTCCTTACAGCAAATCCTAAAATAAGATTATTTACAGCTGTGAATAAATTTTAGTTATCATTGTTGCGTCGTTTAGCTTGCTTTTTCCTTGGTTGTGAAATTTGCTCCACTCCAAAGACTTGTCTAAATGCAATGATTCTTGAAATGTGTTATCCGTTTCGAAACTAACGCATGAGCAATTTGTTGGAAATGTCCCTTTTTTTAATCCGAAACAGCGACTTCTAAGCACAATGACCAATTCTGTTGCAGGTGCAACTTTCAAAACAATGTTAAATTTTCGGTTGTGAGTGCTCATAAAATATAAATAGGCATACTGAAAGATGCGCGCCTCATCGCTTGTAAAATCAAAATTGGTTAAAACTAATCTTGTGTTTTATCATGAAAAAGATAACATAGTTAATTATTCATCTTTTCTTTACAAGAAAAAAGTTTTAACATAACTTCTCTTTTTACTACACGTTCTTACGTTTTATCTCATTGCTGAGACTTTGTCGTTTGCTAAATATCTTAAAACGCAGACCAAGATTCCTACCTCGAAATAACGAATCTTTCAATTTAGATTTCTGTTTCGAACAATAGAAAAGTGCGCTTAACTAAGTTTAAAGTTATGTATTACCGTAAATTCTGCCTTCCAAATGTTCGTTTGCTAGTCGAAATTAAATGCTGTAACGAAATTGTGACGATAGAATGGTGTTTTTTTTAAATACTAAATAACTAAATACTATGTAAAGTCAACCTTGAAAACGTCGTGTTTCATCACTCCTTGTATCGTTATATTTTAAAATATTGGTTGAATTTAAAGATTTAAGCACCGTTAAAACTACCAAGAACGACGTCTTGGGTATTAAATTCTCCTCTGATCTAGTGTCCTTGTTTTGATGTATGTTCATGTCACTAGTGCTGGTTGACGTAATTCCCCATTGACCGGCAAGTTTTGCAAGGCACTCCTGGGATATCAGTTCTAAAGTTTTTTTTAGCAAGCAAATAGTTGCAGGAGCAGGAGCAGTGTTGTTGTCAACATGTTTTTGTAATAGTTTATAGTTGAGAATGTTCTCGAAATATTTGCATTGCATTCTGGTCTTTGAAATTTATGCTGCATGGTTGGTTAGCTAAACTTCTTCTGAGTTGGCTAGGACAAGGCAGTTAGCATGGTCTTCGCTAACTCCCCACTCCCTATACCCTTCTATGAGTTTTTGAGTTTATAATTTCTTTTGTATTTTGGTGTTCTTGCAGTCTTTCTGCTGGTCGGTTGGATTGGTTCGGAAATTTGGCTATTTCGGTGTCACTCGCCGACCGTACATGAATTTGTTACACAGGCAATAAAGGGCCGGTGCCCAGTATCCTGCATTAGATTTAGTTTAGACGAAGTCACAATCTTCACCTTGTTAGTAGAAAGTGTCATAGTTAGCTAGTATGTTCTAGTTGCTGCTGTTATTGTCCTAGGTAAGTAATAAGTTTAATAAAAAAATTTGAATGCGCCCATTCTCTATTATTTTTTCGAACATCAAACTGTCATTGGATTTGAAGATCTCTCGCGAAAATATTTTGTGATGGAAACTATCAAGTATTAAAATGATATTGACCTGCCGAAATCCTTATATTCCATTGCACCTCTGTGAACTGCTTCACCAAACTCCGTTCTATGTTAGAGAATTTCCCCTCTTCTCAATAACCCCCCGGTATTGTTTAAGAAAATAGGCTAGCCAATCCCATAAAAAATTAACGGGTTATGCATGAGACTGCATTTATAGTACAGAAATGGAAATAATGACTTTCTTCATATTTGACTTTGCAAATTAATCATATTTACAATTTCCATCAGTTCGTAGTTTATATGCAGATGTTATTTAAGCCGAATAATAAATACCCTTCTCTGTTTTGTGAAGAAAATCTTTGGATCAGCTCTCTCTTTCCGAATCTTAGTTTAATCTTTTTTGAAATATTCATTCTTGTGACGCACCGAATGGAAAAATATTGAATTTTTTTTTACTTCAAGTAGCAAATGTTGTTCTTTTGTTGAAGAAGACTGGCCTACATAAGTGCTAACTTCCACGAGTTATTGAAACAATAAACTTGATAGTGGTGAGAGATTATATTTAAACTTTTTCCAACAAATGCTTTCTTTTATATAATATTTTATCTAAGGCTTAGAAATATACGAATTTAACTTGTTGAATAAATATACGAATTTAACTTTATGAAGCTGCATGGTCGGTTAGCTAGATTTCTTCTGAGTTGGTTAGGACAAAACAGGTTTCATGGTCTTCGCTGCTTCTTCAAATCATCTACCGTGGACAAGCACGTTCGTGGACCTAGTGTAGTGTTGTAGTCACTTGTCATTGGACACAAGCTATCTGACGAGATCATTCCTTTTCTATTTGAACTCATCTTCTTCCCAAAATCAATGCTGCTTGTTAAAGTGCTTGTAAGGTGAAAATTTTGTTTCTTTTAGAAATAATGTATGGCAAAGTTTTACATATTGACGTTCTTTAAAGTCATTTTTTGTGCGCAACTATCTTGTTTTCTTCGATCAAACTATGGCTTCCTTACTTAGTCTTCCTTTGTCCTTTTAGTAGTACAGAGTTCACACTTTTGGACTACATCAACCAAAGACCTCGTTACGGCTTCTTCTCCTTCAATGTACGGGCGAATAAGTTCACTTAATTTCAGTAGGGAAGTCCCGACATCCGGGGATGTTCATACCTTTCTTCAGCAAAGACAACTGCATAGACGAAGTTGCCCACCTGCTTGGCCTAACCCAAAACTGTTCGCTTTTCTTATTGTGGAATACACATCTTTTGTTCAATCAAATTTGGATGCGTAAAATAATGTTAAATAGCGAATATAAAGGTAAAGAAAAGCGACCAAACTTGATAAAAGACGAAGTAGGACGGAGTAAAATCTCCACCCTGGTGTGGGTTTACGATAAGCTCCGTTTTTATCAGTAACGCTAGCAGGCCACGAGGCGATTGGAACCAATGCAGTAAAAGTGGCCTTTGTCGATAATCGTACAAAAAATGACGTTAGCTACTTTATGATGATTTCACAGAATGTTGCTTAACAGTTTTGAGATGTAACTGTTCTGAAAAGAGTGCTAAAATGCGCGCCATTTCATCTTTCAATTCTATACTCGCTAACTGTTGATGAAATTCTGCGGTAAATCGCCAGATGAAAAAATAAAACGAAAATTATGGCTTTTACTGAATGCTAAGCTACTACTTTTAGATTCGAGATTCGATTCAAACTAAAAAATGAATCAGTTGCCAAATAAAAAATTCATAAGAAACTTAAAAAATCAGAAACGATGTTTTAAAAATTATAGTACAGTAACCAAGCATGAAAGTATACAGAAAGATTTATACACCCGCAAAGATTGACAAAATGGAAATATAATTTCTTCACAGATCATGGCAGGATTTTTTAAAAAGCTTCTTCCCGGAAATAATGAAAGGAAATGCGGAAGTTCGCGAACCAGTAACAACAACAATCAACCAATAGGTATGTTTACTTCGTTGTGTTCATTTATATCTTTTTGTTCTGCTTTATTTGAGGCATGTACATGTAAATATGGTAGACCATAGCCATAGTTAGACTTATAAACTATGATGTCCGCCACTCAAATTAAGTTTTGATAAAGCAGGCTCCTCCTTCTTTCCCTAATTTGGCTCTGACTGTATGTTTTGATCGGCATGTTCGAACTACTGTATTTTCTTTGTTATTTCCGCAAGAGAACAGCCGAGCTCTCACCAAAGAGATAATGTAGCACCACTGATGAATTGTAGGTTATTTAACGCAACTTGAAAATATGACAATAACTATGTCCTAATTCTGCTAAAAGTGATTTGCCTTTGAGATCTCTCTAGATGCTGTTAAGTACAATTATAGATAGCATGGTTCAGCTTTTGTATCCTTGCATCGGTCCACAGATCAAAATTATATAGGTTCTTCTATGCCGAATATCAAGAGTTTTAGCAGAGTTATATTTCCCAGCAATTCCAAATTTTAAAGGCTGCTGTAACAAATATTTCACAAAAGAAAGCCTAGGATTCCCAGGGGCGGATCCAGACTGGTGCACACGTTGCACGTGCAACAGTCAGATTTGGGAATAAATATTTTTCCTTTGGAC
>JAACYV020237530.1:1426-18369 GCA_009936425.2 Chrysaora fuscescens | reverse complement strand
CTCACAATACATAGGATGGAGTTATTAATAGTGAATTTCGGACGCTCAACCACGAATACAGCGATCTGTATTTGAAAAGAGTCCCCTCTGGTTGGTTCATCCACAATCATTACCAAATGAGGTCGCTTAACTCTCAAGAGCTATGAGCAAAACACAAAGACATCTCATACTCCTGAAAGGCTTAGAAAACTTGATTTCCAAAGTCCATGTCCTAGGCCCTTGGATAACAGAATAAGACTCGTCAGATTGTCCAACTATTGGTCATGTCTAATGAGAAGTAATCTAAGTGAGCGTTGTTTGTAAAAAAAAAAACACTGCAATTGAGAGGTTGTTTGAAAAAAGAGACTGTTCTATTATTTTAGGTGTAGAGGCTTCAGTGGAAAGTTGCATTGTTCCTTGCCCTAAGTAAAACGGTGGTATATTTGTTTTGCGGCAATAAAATTTGATAGTCCTATAAAAACACCCAACAGCTGGAAATTTGTTTGAAATTCCCTCCGAGAGAAAATTTGACACAAAGATGAAATTTTAGAGAAACAGTTTTATGGCTCGTTGAAATCCTACCGACCAAAAAAGGGAATACGGGATTGTGCCAAACTGTGGAAGGAAGAAAGGATAGAAATACTAATAAAGACGACAGAGCCACGGAAATGCAAGATAATCATTTCTTGCCACTCCCCCAATGTACTGGTCTGGTTTAGGAGTGTGATGATAATGTTAGATTTTCAAAACTTATAGAACCTTAACCTGATCTTAACTAATCCTTCAATCACATTAGGAATTATTGTAATAAATTAGCAAGCACAAAGATTTCTTTCGTAAGGATGAAACTGTAGAATTTGAAAAAACAATCTTAAATTCATCACACGCAAAGACAGTACAACAGATAATAATCTATCTTTTAATAGCACAGTTGTAGAGCTAACAACAGGGCAAATAGGGAAAGAATAAGACTTATTTAATTATTCATATTCTTTCAATCAGTACTTTTTTTGAAGAGCTCCTAGGTTTTGCAAAGTTCTACTTGTCATGTCCAACTTACTTGAAACACACGATCATACGGTGTGACAATGACACGAAGTTTCTCGACGTCCTACTATTTTCTGAGCAATCTTTTCCGAAAATATTGTTTTTCCGAAATTCCGAGCAATCCTTTTCCATTCATTTTCAGAATTAGGAGCTTTGAGGTATCCCATAAGGCTCCACGGGTTTCAGCAATAATCCTGCCCACAACAGATGGACACATTCGAAAATTTGAAGCAATTGTGACTTGAGCATCGCCTGTAATTAAATACCTCTTTTGGCTTGGCTTGTTGGCTCGGCTTGTCGGCTTTTGCATCTTTGTTGCTTGCTTTATTATATGTGGGGCTTTCTAGGTCAGCAAAATTTCACATCAGTTGGAGACATGCAAAAATATTGGAAAAGCAACTCCTGCTCATATAGTTGCAAATCCTCAACTAAACTATAGAATTCGCCTTCGCTTGTTGTCGTACCTCAGAACCTCTTTTTGCAATTGTTCTTCTTGAATTTTACGTTTCACTCTAATACTAATAGCCTCAGCAGTTGAAGTTTCTTCCGTAACAATAATCGAAGTCTTGCCTCTATTATCAATGTTGGTGCAATTTCAAAGGCGTTCTCCCACTATGTCGCCTAGCGGGAAACAGGCTTCGCATGCACTAACAATCTGAATGCCCTTCCGAACGGAACCAACGAGTGTGATGATGCAACTCATGCAACAAAATGAGGTTGTTTCGGCCAAAGGGTTATTCATTTAATTAGCGAAAACAGTCGTTATCATTTAACAAATAACTTTTCATTAAGCAATCTGAAGCCTCGAATTTGCCAGGAAACCATCCAAATCGCAAAAACGCTAGAGAAAAGCTTGAAAGATTTGAAAATTAAAAACAAACTGCAACCTGGAAAATCTGTCAAAGTTTAAATAATATCAATCCAGAAATAGGGAAATTTCAGGTCAAGATACATTGAAATGTGAATATAGCGTAAAAGTGAAGCAAAAGTAAGACATGGCACTGCAAACAGTAGGATGGTATTAAATATGTATGACCAAAAATCCTCTTTTGCAAGCTTCCAGAAAATGCTTTGTACAACAATAAAGCCACCACAGATAATCATGGAGAGTTAGGATGCGGAATTGAATGCAAAAAGACTCAAGTGCAAAATATAAAAGGGGCATCTTGAAAGCATTGTGGTAGAACAATTAAACAACTCAAGTAGATTTACATATATCTACAAGACAGATTACAAGAGAGATCCAGGAACAGGTGCAGCAGTATGAGCTCCTAAAAACCTATTTATTGTTAGCACTCATTTTTTCCTAAATTACTAATAAGAATTCAAAAAAGCTTTGGGCTGTCTTCTTCTATTTGAAAACTAAATATACCATATAAACTGTCACATTTGATTGAAAATTGGAAGAACAATTTTACAGGGGATATTATTTGGAGGAAAATTCTGCATCCATGCAGCCTTGCCATTAGGGTTGATGCTATATCCATTATTAGCAATTAAGATACTGGAATACAGATTTCTCCATTTGGGCTACAACACTAGATAAACTTTTATCTCTCCAGGTTGTGTTTTTCTGGCAAACAAATTAACAATGTGCAAGGTCTAATGCAAAGGCTTCGATAGTAGCTGAAGATAATTTGCCAAGTCTCCATATTGATTGAAAGATAAGAAATTTTCACACACTTTCCTATTCCCACAGAAATAAACATTTTTTGAAGATTTATCTAAATTTGTTAAAATCTGATGACAAGCTGCAAAGCTTTCAAATTGGTGTGGTAACTTTCTTAGGTATTAAATAATTATTTATCAGAATAGCAAAATGAAAATAATAATTATGATGTGGTTGAAATATCAGTTTGCTGCATTTAATTATTTGATCTTGCTGTGATGAGCTAATAATCATGATGGTTGTTTGTGACTGGGCATCAAAAACAGAACGGTTCATTGTTATAGTTATGATTAACAACATCATCAAAGATATCATTAGTTTAAGTACTAAAGAAAGATGCTTGGAAAATGTGTTATTTAAAAAACTTACTTCAGCCTCTTTGGAGATATCAGCTCCAGGGCACTGGAAGGAGACAAATTCATGGCAGCGCTTGTGTACAACAAAGCAGCAAACTGAAAAAAACACATACCTGTGTGTAAGATATTTGATCCTGTATTAAGTAACCTCTTAAAAACATCTTTGCTAATTCTCTTAATATGGACAATTAGAAGCATTAGCATTCTAATTTCTAGAAACAAGAAAGTGCATGACAAACTCTAAATTCAAGTGTCTAATGAACTGGTCCACAGAAGTTGCTGAAGGTCTATAACTTCTTGTTAGCATGCAATAGAATAGGAGCTGGAATAGGCAGGGGGTTAGATATAGGGAAACTATTATCTTGCTTTCTATAGATGTTTGCATTGTCTCATAACATTGGTGAAGGCATGGATTTCGAAAGCTCTTGTATAATTTTTAGATCAGAGATGCAAACAAGAGTTTGACAAGTGCAAGAACGATTCATAAGATTCTAATTCATTAAGTAGAGTGATTTTTATTAAATACTTTAGAGCAGACTCTTCTCTTCCTAAAAAATGTGAAATATAGCTTCAAAATGGAATACTATATATGCATGATGATCAGTGCTACTTGAAGAATAAAAAAAGTCAAGAAGTTGTGAAAGAAGCATGGTTTAAACAGTTTCCTATCTTTCTAATGATATACTTCAATTGTGAGAAATAAACAGGAGGCAAAAATTACACCCCAAATAGACAGAAATCTTTTTTGTCCTAGTGGTAATCCCTATAAATTTTAATGAGCAGCCATTTAAAGTTCATTGCGCATAGCAGGTTGTTTTCTATAAAAAATTGGTAACAGAGCCAATGAAGTAGAAAAACCAGACAAACTTGAAGATGATTAAGTAAAGGAAGCTTTAGCTTATTGTCAAAATATAAATTAAGGATTCCAATGTTCTTAACGAAAAATAAACAGTGAAAAAAGCAATTGAAGTAAATTCAGTCACCTTTGCATTGGTATCCCTGTGTTTGGACAAACCCCCTACAAATAAAGACAGTGTCTCCATGTAGAAAAAAGAATAAGTTAACATTAAAGTAATCTATGAAATATTATGAAATGCTATTCCAACTACTGTACTTGAAAATGGAAATCAATAATTTGTGAAAGGGTTTGAATTTCTATACCTTTACAACAACTTGATATTTACAGCTGAATAATTCAATTTTCTTATTTGATATTATTTTTTTTGATACATTTTTGGGCAAGCAAAATACCTTTGTGGTTTATAATCATTTCAGCTAACAAAAGTTTTCCTTGAAAAGTATCTCTTTTATATATTGACCACTTTTGCAGCTTAGTTATATATTTAAAGATACAATGCTCATGGCAACATCTATCAGTTAGGTAAAGGAAGAACTGCATGAGCTGTGAAAGCCTTTGAACTTGGCAAAACCAAAGTCAAACCTACAATCGACTTATCAAAGTTACAAAAAATTCCAACTGCTATTTTAATCTATCTATTTCTTAAATTGAGCCCACATTACAACTTCTAGGCCAACTCAGACAAATGCACAAACAAATTAAATGCACCGGCCTCTACGATAATTTCAATAATGTTGACATGGAACAATATTTAGCGACACAACATTTCATCGCTGTAAGATACATAGTATATAGTTCATCTTTGCTGTTTGAACCTAGCCATGCTACGGATTGAACTAGGAAATAAAAAGTTTATGTGACTCCAAGTTAAGCTGCTTGCATTAACAAACGATTTATAATCTAGTCTGCATATGCAAACTTTCATACTCACCAGATGAAATCTTTACAATGTGCACAGAATGTAGGCTGCTTGAAAAACTTCGGAACAAACTTGTGATCTTTAATCTCGTACACGTTTTTTTCTCGAATGGCTCCTCTTCTGTTAAACCCTTTTGGCTTCGATTCATCTTGTTTTTGGCTCATGTTTATTGAATAATACTAGAACTAAGCCAACTCGGTCGCCCTTCCCAGTTTAACGCTCGCCTGCTCGCCTCGCACACAAACAAACCTTCCAATTCCAATGAATACGGAATTAGCAGAGCGTTCTCATTCTTCACGCACTTTTGAAAACCCGCGTTTTCTCGCATAACATGCACGACAGAAAGGGGAAAGCCATTTTTATCTCTATGCCCTGTAAAATTTATAGTGTTGCCGCTTGTAGTAAGAGTTAGAGTGCTAAGTGCTTTAGTAACTAATACAATTTACGTTAACCGTAGATACATTTTTACTAGCTATTGCATACTAAAAGAGGGGGAACGAAACATCAAACAAAGATCAAGCAAAAAATTAAGGCATGTCAAGAACAGTATCGATGAATAATTGGTAATTCAAATTAAGAAACAACCAAGCATATTAATTTGCAAACGCAGTTTGAACAGACTCACTTCCCAAGCAAGCAAGAACAATAAAATCATTTAGAGGCTCAACTTTCATAGTTGATCGTAGGCAGTTTTGTGATCTTTAGCTTGCTAAAGGTAGCTAGGTTTATCCATTTCTACGGATATAGGTGCTTTGAGCCTAAGATGAACTTTATGTAACAATGCCTTATGTACATCATAGTACATTTGCACATGCAGCAGCTGCTCTAGAAGACTTAAGTATCTCTGCTACAATTAAATGGGCTAAGAGAACTAATTTGCCAACATTTTCAACTGTGTGCTGGCTTGGCTTCTTTACTGGTGGTTGCAAACCATCTGCCAGAGGCCTGATATTTTTGGGACAATCCTATTTGGGACCCTTTCGCAGAGTCCAGAAAAAGTCAAAACCTTCCTCCAGCTGCCAATTTTATAAGCTCAACCTTCTTCACTTTATCAATGAAAAGGACGAGATTTTTTGAACTCTTTCCAATGTTTACAACCGTAAAAGTAGAAACCATAGTACCTAGTTTAATCACATGTGTAAGTAACCCACGTGTGTTTCCTCAGCTTTTCAATATTGACTAAAACTTCCTCAATTCAGTGTCATATCAACTGAAAATTTTCCTCAAGCTAGATTTCTTATAAAATCAGTAAACCTTTCTCGAAAATGACATTAACAAACAAAAACTTCCTCCGGCTCACAGCCGTGGAGCCGTGACTTTTTCTGGACTCCGCCCCTTCGCAGTGGAAAAGTAAATCCTGCACGCAGGCTAGCAATTACCCAGCAAATCCCGCTTTGTCTAACATTGAGATCACCCATCATTTTCCCTTCCCGGTTAATTCGACTATCTTCTTTTTAATTAAAAAAGGTAAGGGGAGTAGCAGCACTGGGTTGAGTTTCCATTTCTCAAAGATATCACAGCAAACGATTTTTCGCGAAGATCTTTCCATGTCTCAAAGATATCACAGCAAACGTTTTTTCGCGAAGATCTTTCCATGTCTCCAAGATATCACAGCAAACGATTTTTCGCGAAGATCTTTCCATGTCTCAAAGATATCACAGCAAACGATTTTTCGCAAAGATCTTTCCATATCTCAAAGATATCACAGCAAACGATTTTTCGCGAAGATCTTTCCATATCTCAAAGATATCACAGCAAACGATTTTTCGCGAAGATCTTTCCATGTCTCAAAGACGTCACAGCAAACGATTTTTCGCGAAGATCTTTCCATATCTCAAAGATATCACAGCAAACGATTTTTTGCGAAGATCTTTCCATATCTCAAAGATATCACAGCAAACGATTTTTCGCGAAGATCTTTCCATATCTCAGAGATATCACAGCAAACGATTTTTGAACGAAGATTTCAAACGAAATCGACCGTAGGATTTTGGTACACTTGATCTGGCTAGTAGAATTAGCAATTTACATGACTGAAGAAAGTAAACCAGCGACTGCTCAACCCCTTTCCTTCCTGAAAATTCCACTTCGATAACAAAGCAATGTTTATACTTTCAGTATATCAGTCTCAAAAAGATAGCATTGGTAAAAGAACAATTGATCTACGAACTCTTCACGACCATTTCGAAGCCCCCAAGAACGTTTTCCAGGTTATACGAAATTCAGGACTTAAATTGGGATGGTAAGAAATGCTTCATAACACTTTTCACATATCTTTTAGGGAAGTTAATTAATCAAAACTGTTCTTCCGATTGCTACAGGAGGATGGTCTGATGAATGTGAAGTTCCCTTCGTTGCATTAAAACAAAACAAAACTTCATTTGGTGCAAAATTTTGAATTGTCCGGGCATAAGTTACGGACTTTTTATTTACTGTGACGCCTTTGAAATGGTATCGGTGAAGCATTAAAACCAATTAAACTATGTAGCTCACATAACTGCTGATGCCTTGAAGTGTCTTGGAAACGAAATCAACTTGTCAGCAAAAGAAATGAGAGGCATTTAGCTACTAATGCGTGGACACACAGTTATTCTTATCGTTTTTTTACGACAACAAGGTGAAATCCTTCTCTGGCCACATGAAGAAACATCAAGTCACTGAAAGGGAACCTTAAACGCTGGATCATTCTTCGCGACGAATGTAATAATTTCCTAACCTTTACATGCAGCAATTCAAGCCTTTCAGGTTAGTAGTAAAACAAGGTTGAAACCTTGTTTCGAACTGGCAGAAAATCCCTGAATGCAGCTATACTAGATTCTGGTGTGCTTCTTACATTCTACAAGATTTATGAATGTCAACAGCTACATGAAGGATTGCTGTGCAAAGGATGGATAAACGATACAGGTGTTGACAGATAACAGATAAGGTGTTTATTCGCCTAGTTTGTAACTGGAGGTTTAATAGAAGGCACACAATAATGTTGGTCATCTTTGTGGGAAGAAACCATTAGGTTACAGGATAAATTCTATTTTACTTGCCTCGATTTTATCGCCACACAGATATTTACTGCAAGAATAGCGACAATTGTCTAGAGAATGAAGATATTCCCCTTCCTTGCTGGTCAATGCAGCCAATTGAGGTTGTGCCCACTATTCTACATCCTTGGTATGGATATTGTCGGTCCACTTAAAACAATGGCCAAAAATAATGGTTAGATTCTTCATAGTTTTGGCTTCTTTGCCAAATACGCTGGGGTATGGAAATTTTATCAAATGCACTTCAAGATTAAAAAGCCAAAACCATCTTCAAATGCGTGAGTGACATACTTCAAGTCATAGTGTTCCTTTAATTATCCTTATAAACGAAGGTTCTAAATTAACATCGAATCTTTTTAATGCTGTCTGCTTGCAGTTTTGGGTGCATCATTATGCAGCTTCAACATACCATCCGCAGTGCGGACGGAAATGTTACGTTATTTACCCTGGGTAGACGGTGTCTTAGGTACGGAAAACCTCAAATGCTACCTTGCTGTCTCTTCTAGAAATGTCTGTTAACAAAGAAATTACTAGAATGTTAACGAGCGCAGTTGCATTACAAACGATTAAAAAGCACATTTCTAAAGAGGCTTTTTCCCTCTTGCAGTTGCTGCATGGACAAACACCTCACATAATGCCTCACTAAGCAAAGAAAACTAGCTTTCAAGACTGGTATTACGCAGATGGGTAGCTATATTTGCAAAAAAGGTATAACGTCGGTTGTTTATGCCTAAACTGAGCTGCGTTGTGCCTTACGAAATGTTGAAAAATCGCAAAAGGAGCAAAAGAGCCATTTCGATAAACAGCTTCGATTAGAAAGAGCTCAGACATTTTTTTATCTGAAGTATCTCGATTTCAGTTTCGTGAAAGGAATTCGGCAAGTGATAAAAAATAATCCAAATTCTTGAAAAACTGAATGAAACATCTGAAATGCAACTTCATTCTCCGAAAGAGCCAATCAGGCCCGTCCCTACATTGGGGGTGTTGGGGTATGACACCCCCTTGGAAAAAGGTTCAGTCGGCAAATCGATACAAATTGTCATGTTAGTCGGTAAAATCTTTTCTCTTTAGACCCCGTTTACACGATGTCGGTACCACACCGGCATGGAATGGCACCAGCAAAATGACAAATTGACAAATGAATAAATAAGCAGTAGAAACTCATTAAGACATATTTAAGGACGAATATGATTAATTCTAGGCTTGGGTTGAATGAGCTTTGCTTAGCTACTTTCCTGTTGTATCAGCCATAACTTGAAAATAATATGTCAGATAAGATTGATTTTCAAACAGAAACAAAAATGTCAATCTTGAATGTTTTGTAAAAATCCAAGCCATAGTAATTTTTCTGTGCTGTTTGCTATTGTTGATACTCTAGTTTTGTAGCAAATTACGTGGTTTACGTGGACCAAACGCAAAACAACATCGAACATGAAAAAGAGAGTGATGCTTGGCTAATGCAACAATAGTCAATAATGCAACATATTCTGAGTGTTATGAATTATGATAATTGGAAATTCAATTTTGAATTGTACAAAAAGCTAACGTTGCGTTACTAGAAACCACACAATCTCCATGAAAGAGCCATTCTGGGTTCGTGGGGGATCTTCAACAACAAAAATTGTCTGTTCACTGCCTACAAGGAAAAAACCTGGACCTGAGTTGGATGAGAAAACGAAAAAAAAACGAGAAATATAGTATATAGACAACAATAAATTAACAATGATGGGAACTATTGGTAAGCTAACACACTACAGATAGAACTCGATAACTTTATTCAAAATAAAAATAATTAAACCGATAAATATTCCAAAACCAGTGTTTGTATCTCTGTAGGAACACAGGCAAATAACTTTAATCATTGTAGCTATTTCGCCATCGGCAGTGGATACCTCTGATTAGAACTGAAAAACGTTTACAGCAAATATCCTAAAAGTATATCGTCTAGTAGCTACCTTTCGTACTTTGTCTATCAAAAACTGTTTTTACCAAAGAGGCAGTTTATTATCCATGGATTAAAGGAACCACAACGCCTTTATGTGTAATAAATAATATAGTGATATATTGAAGGTATTTGCGAGAACATGGTGATTCTATCATATTTAAGGCTTTTAGATCAGTTCAGATATTCAAATATTAATGAGCTAAACTAAAGAATTCAGGAATGGCTGCTGCATTCTATATATGGAGTGCAAAATAACGTCTTCTTCGTGTCACTGACAAGTGATTGGGTAGTCCTCAAAACAATTTTGTAATCCTTGGTCACTACATAGTGATGATAAAAGTCCCAAAAGTACGCTGGTTAAAAGGGGGTCACACTATGAACAAGGGGCGTAGGAATTACATTGAAGAGTTGTGGGGGCACGAGAAAAAGGGCCATCTTTTATATCATGGGGGGATGCAAGTAAAATGAAATAGCAAATAAGAAAAAATCATAAAAAATTTAACGATTCTCTGAAACTGAGTCCTGTAAGTTGATTTTAATGGTTTTGCAACTTCATACGTGATTTTATCGACAAATTCCGAAACTAAACCTTTTGCAAAAATGGCACCGTTTATCTTCGTACACAAAAGAGACATTTTTCATTTCTCAGGGGTACATATAGGAGATAGCAAAATAGTTGAGGAGGGGGCTACAAAGATGTTTTTAAGAAAAATAATGAAAGTTTACCCTTATAAGATTCAAACCTTGGCATTGAAGGTATTCAAGGCTCTGCACGGGCTGAATCCTCTTTTTATGACAGATCGTTCAAAGTAAAGCAAAAAACTTACAAGCTTAATGGAATAAAAACCATCGCCAAAGCAAACTCAACCAAATATGGAATACATTCTCTAAGTTTTCTTGGACCCAATAAAAGGGACTTGTTACCTGATGAAGTAAAGTTAGCACCAACTGCTAACCAATTTTAAACATCAACAGAACTTGGTTCCTCAAAAACGTAATATTATGCAAGCTACACAAAATAAGGCACAACTGAGTAAATAAAAGCCGGAAAAGTAATCAAAAAATGAAATATCCTTACAAAATAATTTATATACATAATTTATACTTTTCTATATATTAAATATAACAAAGTAATATAGGTCATGAAACATATCATTATATAATAATACATATTATATAATAATACAAGTAATTTAATAATACGTGTTATGTGGTTATATGTAAAAACAAATATATATTTAAAACATATCATTTAAAAAAATCATTGTACCTATTATGTCAAACACTTAAAACTGTTATCAGTTTCGATTCTTTTCTATTTTTAAAGCTCAGTTACTGTTAAGCCTATGAAGAAAAAGTCGCCATAGTTTTTAATCTTTCTTGTATCGTTCAAGCCAGGTGCAAACACAAAATATCTAAAATACAATGAAACTGTTTTGAATTCTTTCTTCACTTGTGATTATTCTTAGCAACATTTAAATCTCTCAATCGCTGTACAAAAAAACAAATTAAAAATCAGGGTGATTCCCTGGTTTGCAATGCATCCTGAGAATACTGAACACGAGAATTGTAATCTGGTCAAAGATATTTGAGCGGTCTAGCAATTCAAAGGCATCAGCAAAAGATAATCGCAATATTCTTCTCAGAATTTCTCAAATAAACGACTGTGAACTTTCAGAAGCGCTAAGTCGTGCCAAGTAAATCAAAACATTATATAATAGTAATCAAATCACATCACGTGCGATGGAGCATTACAGGGACAGGCTATTGTGTCATTTTCAACACTATGGCAACGATAAGGGTTGCCTACAACAACGTTGACATGATACAAAAGATAAGCCTATGATTTGCAGAGTGCTTGTTTTCAATTCCAATATGGTAGATCTTCAAAAATAAGCAATCATATGCATAAGCCTCCGTAATATAGTACGACGCAAAGCAATGATAACGCTGTCACATAAGAAGTCGTAACATTAAAGCCTCTGAATTGACAAAATGTTTCCCTAGAAAATAAAAACGATAACAGAATCGCGAAACGATTCGATTGAAATAGCACATAGCTTTTCTTGTTGATATTCAAACCAAATTTGCATGAAAACAGCGAAATGCATTGTGCAATTGTATTTGTCAGAGTTATCTAACCATAATCCATGGTGCGGCGAGTTGAGCACTCTTGTTTGATGTTATGGTCATGGTGACAGACCCTCTTTCCAATCATGCCTCTTTCCAAAACGTTGCCTTTAGGTTGACCTCAAAGCACTAGAATTAAGGAAGATGCCCTTTAAATTTCGAAGACTCCTATGCTCTCGTGCCCCCCCCCCCCCTGAAATGCTTCCGATGTTGCTAAGTACATGTGAGAAAGAAAAGATTGGGCATGTTCTATGTTAGCTGAGATGAGAGTTCAGCGAAATCTGTGTCGGCTCGATGAATGACCGGGTGTCCTTCTCCTTGCCAGATCGTGTTACCGAGCTTTCCATTATCTCTTGAGCTTACCATTATTGCCTGGGATTGAAAAAAGGATTTTTAAGATTTTAAATGGAAGGGTACGAAGCTGTTTATCCCTTTTATCAAAATGTTTGTTTCTCGCGTAATTATGTTGAATAGGCATGTTAATAATGGTTATCATACGATATTTCACTGAATTTTAAACAACAAATAGTTCTTATTAATAAACACCACTCTACAAAGGTAATAAGGAGTTTTGCTATAGGGAAGGCGTCCATGGCCCTATATCAGACTGGTTTAGTGTTTAAGATCCTTGTTTACAAGGACTAGGAATTGCACAGCACGATAGCGTGTTTTGGCTACACGCATAATGCTCGCAAAGGATAAATGATGGTTTAACAAAAAAAAATATAACAAAGATTAAAGAAATAACAGAGAAGCCCCTGCGCGCCTCAGGCTAAGAACTAATAAGCCACTCGGGTTGGCTGAGAGAAAGTAAAATAAGCTGAATTCATTAAAAGATTTTGAAAAGCAAAAAAAACAAGCAGAGAGATATCATTATATTATTAACTTGTTATAATACAATCTATTAACTGTCGAAGCTGCGGTTAAGCCGATACCTGCTTATCTCTTTTAAAGATTATTGAATGAATAAATCATAGCAACTAGAGTTTATCAAAACAGTTCAGGGTTCCTTGGCCTAGCGACAATGTCCTAGAACTTTTAGATCGTTTATGAGTGTCATTAGCGTCTATAACCCCTTCAAGCACGTTTCATTCTGTATAATTTTATGTATTAGCACTACAATTCGTATTGATGCGACCATCGTGGATCAAAAGAATTAGTCGGGAATGGCTGAGAGATTAGCTTGCTGTTTTGATTTGCATATGTTTAAGAAGTATGGTCTGCCATCGTTCCAAAATGTATGCAAACACAAAAAAATATGGTGATACTAACTAGGAAATACTTGTTGTGAAACATAAGTTCCAAAGAAGGTTGTTTCAACTTAAGAACCAAATTAATGACACATTTTGTCTCACTCGAACAAAGCGCTGCTGTTGTTTTTTTGCCTTTTCTGGTTGTTGTTGTTGTTGTTGTTGTTGTTGTTGTTGCTGTTGTTGTTGTTGTTGTTATGGTCTATGTTGGTGGTAGTTTTCAACAGGAAATGTCACTCACAGCGGAAGCACTCCTCCTCTTTGCATAGCTTGAAGAATAGTTGGATGAAGATGGATTTAAAAATGTTAGACTGGGGCGAATAAAGTCATAGATAAAGCGCCTGGACAGCAAGGGTGTGTATGGCTTCATTCAGCTTGCAAGTGAGGGCTTCCAGAGACACGATGCGAATAAGACGGTGATTAGGCTTATTGTCCACAACCACGTCCTTCTTCGGTAGAGTTGGTTCTGGGAGAAAGTGTGGTTTTTATACTTATCTACCAATCGTATTATTTGGAAGAGGGAGAGCTGGAGATGTTTTTTATGAACTTAGTTTAGCTCTTTCGAACTCAGAATATGCAAAAATGAGGCTTTAGAAAACGTGGCATTAATATTTGTCATTTAAGAAGGGTGTGACAGCCACGGCTTTGATTGGATAAAGTTAGTCATGTGACTAGAGCTCAGGCCTATCCAGGTGGTTAGATTAGAAAAAGGGTATTTATTGAATACTTATCCTTATTGATTTTTGAAATTATGAAATTAAATTGCTTCTAAGGTATTAAAATCTTTAAGATACCGTCGTCGAGCAACTATCAGATACCCAAAGTGAGTTATGCGGCGGTAGGAATTCAATTCAAATGACAGCTTGATAATCAATAGAGAGATTCTTACCACGGTTCAGGCCAAAGCCAGAACTTCCAAACTGCAGCTCTGGAGAAAACAATTTGAGTTTAAAGTTAAACTTCCAGTTCCAAAATATTTATTTCGACTCAAGAAAGTAAGACTATTAGACAAGGCATATGCTAAAATCATCTCACATCTTGCCTAAAATTTGTTTTTATGATTGATAATTGTTAAAGGGGACTTAGAATATCAGATTTTGCCAGGTATCTTTTAAAAAAAACCCCAGCTGTCACGTGATTGATTACGTCATTAGGGGTAAAAAATTGACAGAAAACCAGCAATTACTTCCATCATACTACTCCGATTGCATAAATTTTAACGTTTTCGTGCTCTATTAAAACCGCAAGTGGAAAACGTTAAGTTGAAAACGCTTTCATTGGTACTGAAACATATCTTACTTTTACTGTACATGTTTGGGAACATGTTTCATCGCAGAGTTAAAAATCGTTCCAGAATTTAATCAGCTCTCCTGTTCTCTGTAAACAAAAGGGGGGGGGGTCGTTGCAAAATACCTGATTATAGATTAGATGTGAGTATTCCGTTGGGCTTTGCCAAGAACAAATTGAATATGTCATTGATCATTTTATGGAAACTTGGTGCAAAGTTAATTTTCTTAAAAAGTAGAGCCCGGTGAGTTATCGCAAAGCTTCTTGCATCAACTAGAAAATATATGATAAGAACACTGAAATATAGCTAGACATTGAATATTGGATTTTATTTCAAGAACCCGTATTTTTTTATTCCTTTCTAGTAGTTTATTAAAAATTGTGATCAAATTCTAGAGAAGATGCAACTTTTTTTCTAATATCTTTTTGCCTCTAAACAACCATCCAGTAGAAAGATCAATTTAGTAGGCTAACTATTACCACTTATCGAAATTTTATAAATACTCATTTATCTATTTGTTATTGCAACGTTGTTTTGCCAGCTCTAAACACAACTGGCAAAAAGTCAACAATAACGTCACTGAAACTACTTAAATCAATACTTCTGCAAACTATTTCTTTAGAAGGAAAAGTGTTGTCTCACGTTGCACATCCTATTTATTCAATGAAAAGCTTGTTTTCTTCAACGCAAATAATAAAGCAAAAATCCATATACAATCAAATAAAAAATCCAAGCTCCACTGTATACATACGTAAAATAGGTACATATATTCATTATTAATAACATGCAGTAACAAGGAAATCGTCTGAGAAATACAAATAGGCCTAGGTCACAGTTGATTTTAGGGTTGCTGAAAATTGGTTAAAAAATATACACTTGCTATTACTGTTTCGATAGTGACAAAGAAACATAAGATATTATCAAAAATTGATGCCTCACTTCTATAAGGAACGTTCACTCTGTTGGAAAGAATTGTTTAGCTTTCTGTAGGTAATTTCTAACAAGGCCATAACATAAAAATGCTAACTTTGTATTGAGTGAGCTTATACGAGCTTATATCCTTTTTTCTCTAGAACGAAATTTTAAACTATCTAAATGAAGTTATTGTCAAACTTTTGAACTAACTATGCAATCAGTAAAAATATTTGATGCCATTAAGGGTGAATTATGGACACTTGAGTTTTAACAAAATGGTTTTCCTGCGATGTGAGTCCTTGAAACCAAACAAGTGATGTGTTTCTCATCTCCTTTTTCCTAAAAATCTAAAAGCGACATTCGGTAGCTAGCTATATTTGTTTTTTTTTGCAAGGGAAAGGGTTAGAAAAGATCTCAAATTTTCAAGATAATCAATGGCTTGAGAGCATCGCTAAGACTCGACCTTCCGCACTACGAAGAGCACTATGGAGAATGAGCCGTTGTTTGACAGTAATTTTTTAAATTTTGAACCGTTCTCCTTGCTGAATTTGAATATTCGTGATTGACTTGGGTAACTATTTTCTTAAATGCTAAATTCTTTAAAAATGTATTAGCTATCTCTTAAAATTGCATACCATACAAATGATAAACATAAGGTAGTTTTTTGAATTAAAAAAAAAATTATGGAACCCTTGGAACTCACGAGAACCTAAGGACGGAACCGTAGCTAAGTGCTAAATAAAGTATTTATGTCAAGAAATCGACTTTCAAGATGTCTTTTTCCGAAGTGCAATTAATTTCTTGCTGTGAAGGATTTGTAGCTAGCGAGCATCCAGTACCAAGAAAATCTTTTACGCATACGGAAAGATTGTTGGTTGAGAATGCCTGAATCAATATAATCGGATCTGAAATTATGTTATAACACAGCTGTAACAGTTTGTGTTTTATATATATCATATTATATATACTTATTATTATTGACAGAGGCATAATATTAGTATACACTTTATTCTAGTTACCAACCAGTCAATAAGCAACTATGGCTGGACAGCAAACTTGCTAAGAAACTTTTTGGGCTGGACTGTGCTAGCCTAAGCAACAACAAAAGTGCTCAAACCTTTACCCAGTCGGCAAAAAGACGTCTAAAAGACATATAAAAGCTAAAATGATTAAAGAAAAACGTTATATTATGAATCTTTTTATTCAAACCCAACTTATCAATGTTGGTTTTTGTGAAAAAGCAACTTCATTCTCGCATTATTAATGATTGTGTTTTCAGTAAACTACATGAAACGCTGCACAAGGCATTTTTTCCCTAAACAGTAAAAATGTTAGGCAAAATATAGGTTTTGTACTTAAGCAACTATCAAGCAACTTTTAGGGCTGAAATCCATATGATGTTAAGCAACGTTGAGGGCTGGAGCAAACCTTGGTTGCTTATTAAAATGCGTATCCCCTAAAATCGCAAAGTTTGAAAAAATATATGACGATTGCTCTCGAAAAAGCCTCCCGATTCGAAATGACCAATCTTTTTTCAAAGCCCCTGAATTG
>JAACYV020237308.1:6805-18376 GCA_009936425.2 Chrysaora fuscescens | reverse complement strand
TTTCTCATCCTATTCCTTGCCATAGGACTCAATTCCTGTTGTTCATCTATCTAGATATCTTTAATTATGATTGAAAAGATGTACCGAAATATGTGAAAGTTTTCAAAATCTGTGAAATCAATACCCAAAGCATAAATGTTGTTATAAAAAGGATTTTTAGAAATCTTAGCCTGATCAGTTCCTTAGAGTTTCTTCAATTTTTGCCATAAAAATGAGGGTGAAAATTCCCTATCCGATTCCTTGCCTAGACTTAATTCCTGCTATTGATCTATCTGGAGATTTTTAATTATCATTGAAAGGATTTACCAAGAAGTGTGAAAGTTTTCAGAATGTGAATTAACAAAATCTGCGACATTTGAATACACAAGGATAATGGTTGTTATAGAGATGATTTTTAGAGATCTTAAGCCTTTCCTTGCTTTTTATATAAAGCCCCTCATCAGATATATTTTCGTATCTTTTTCAATTTAATGACAAACTAACCAAACGAATTCGTATTTTTCTTAGCTCGAAATCGATGAGATGAGAAAGAGGCCAGACCAGGCATCAAGTTTGACGTCATCGAGTAACGAGGGTTCAAGCTCAGGCAGCTCTGGCAGTGGCACTGTATCTTTTTCCATTTCTACTGGCTTGTCCACAGGGCCGCGGAGGAGGTTCATTGGCCCCGGGTCGGAATGTAACACGGACCCATGCAATACAAAATACCGTATATTAGGTGCATGTAATGTGTATGCTAAAGGGTTAAAGCTGAGTATTTGAAACGGTTAAAGAGCGAACTCACTGACGTGCAACTCGTATACAGGTTACGAAATGACTGATTATAATAAACACAGATGACAATTACATACAGAAACGGGAACTTTGAACTAATCAGTGCAACATAATGGCTAAATTAGAAACATGATCAAATTAAGCCGTGTCTTGACGAAGAAAAACCATTTACACGGTCATCTTCTCGCATCATATAAAAAATGTAAAGCATATTTGAAGTAAATGTTATATAAATATGACTTGTAAAATCGGCCTTAACAAATGTTGCAAGATAATGTTGTCTAGTTTTGCCCAGCCTTTAAATTAACATGTGTTCTAAAACATTACGATTGATTGGATTGATAGGCATTTTCTGTGCTGTTCGCAAGGGAACCACTGAATAGCACAGGCTGATCCTAACAGTGCTACCCCTGTCTTTCATCTTTATGTGACCACACCTCGTGATTTCTTTTTCCATTAGCCTGAAACTACAGAGAGCTTGCGACTCTCCTAACTCATATAGTTTGAAACTTAATTGAGTAACTCGATTGTTTCAGCCTTAAACGTAATGTAGGATTCTGATGAAGATAATTCCGATTTTGAAGACATATTAAAAGAATTGGAAAAAGAGAACGAGAAACTTGAGGTAAATTCACTTTAAAAAAAACCTTCCTTGATTGTTTCCTGTGTTGTTTAAGGGATTTTTTTAGTTAGATTTCCCAATCTTTTTACATTTTTTAGTTAGATAAACTTTATTTCCAAAAGATAAGCTAGGCTAACATAACAGCTAATCTTTCCTTAGGTCCTAAGCTACTAAATAGAATACAGTTGATGGAAAGTAAAATACAATATTTGGGATTAGAAAGTGTCCTTCACGTTTTTAAATATCTTGTAGTTAAAAGATATCTAAATCTTAAGGTTTGAGATTGAATTAACTAAGTAACTAACTACCTAACTAGCTTACTAACTATCTAACTAACTAACTAACTAACTAACTAACTAAATACCTAATGAACTAATCAAATAGCTAACTAACTAGCTAATTGATTAACTAACTAACCAACTAACTAACTACATAACTGACTAACTAGCTAACTAACTAACTACCTAACTAACTAACTACCTAACTAACTAAGTAACTAACTAACTAACTAACTAACTAATTAACTAACTGAATACCTAATGAACTAACAAACTACCTAACTAACTAAGGTACTAATCATATAGCTAAATAACTAGCTAATTAACTAACTAAGTTACTAATTAACTGCCTAACTAACTCACTAACTACCTAACTAACTAAGTAACTAACAAACTAAGGAATTTCATGTAATAAATACATTACTACTCAAATGCGTATGCAGCTAAAAGTTATATGTTTATGAAAAAGCTATCAATGCAGAAACGCTGGCCCTTAAATGTAAGAGTAGAAAATTGTGCACGTACAAATGCTTTCAACTGCTTTACTTCCGATCTACGTCTGCGAAATATAAAGGACATTTTATGATTTCTATTTTATGTCATAAAGTGTGAAGTAGTCGTCTCAAAAAGCTTATGTTTTGAGGCTTGTTCAAAGCCCTGATGACGTCATATCGCGGAATTTCCGCGCTATATTGTCTGTAACGAGATTTGTTTGATTTTTAGAACGAAACGGTGGATTTAATGAAAGCTCTTGAAGATGAAAGAGGGAAGATTTTGCAACTGAATGTTGACATTCGAATGATGGAGGGATGCGAGATATAAAGTAGGAGATAATTTTTGTATTCCATCAAACTTATATTGTATCTAGATAGGTCTACCCAACCGCATCGAATCCAAGAGTGTTTAAAGGCATTGAATAACTCGCAATTTCGATTGACCGAAACCTTTGGATTCCAGCTGTGTAAAAAAATTTATTATGTTTATCAAGAATAATTTACTGGTGTTTAGGGACTGTTGGCCCGAAATGCTGCAAATTGCAATTGACAATTATATATAGTTAGCTTCTACTGCTATAACTTTTTTTTGCAAAAAAAATTTTTGGAAATAATTTCTTTGTTCACATGGCCCTATCTGAGAAAAGCAAAAATATAATGCAATTTTGTAAATGCTCTTTTCATGCATGCGAACTGCCAAAAATTGTAGGTCCAATTTGCCTCTAAGAAAAAAGCCGCACAGTGTAAATCTGCTGCAGAACATTTTTGCTGCACCGATCCTCGTTGAAAATGAACTAGCTTTCTTCATGACGAAAGGACAGAATTTGAAGCAAAATTTCGACTTTGAAAATGTTATAACTACGTAAGTATTTAGTTTTCTAAAGTTAAATGTTCATTTTTGTGATCAGCACAATCGAATTAGTTAAACAAGCAAATAATATTTTTCGCGTCATATGCACTTTAGATAATCTAGATAAACCGTATACGTGAGCATATGCATCAAATGTTCAAAAATTCCTGTCTAAATAGAGAACTCGAACAAATTAGAGAAAATAATCAGGTGAAAATAGATTAGAGAAAATAAACTAGAGAAAATAAACTAGAGAAAATAAACTAGAGCAAATAAACTAGAGAAAATAAATTAGAGAGAATAAATGAGAGACGATAATACTTACGAATACTTATAAGATTTACTTACAAAATGAAAAGAAACTATTGTTCATATTCAATTATTTCGACTCTTAGCACAAATTTAATAAAATTTTAGAAACCAAAGCCCTATCTTTCTGAAAGACTATCCTTACCAAAAGCAATAAGTCACAATCTCTGAATCAAAAACACTCTCAAAATTCCAAAGGTCAGAACAACCAATTATGGTATCAGATCCTTTTGCAAGAATTTGGAATTAACTTCCGGATGAAAACTTGACTCCTCTCTAATAATTGCGCCTGTTCTCTTTGATACAAATGACCCGTCTCATCCAACCTCTGTTTTATACTGTATTGTATAATTTATTTAATGTTATTGCTAACAATAGTGATACACACTAATTCAAACTAACATAAAGCAACTTCAGACTCAACCTCTGTCACTATCGTTAATTCTTACATTAAATACATTAACCATAGCTACAATACAACACAATAGGGTTGGATGTTTTCTACTAAAACTCTGTTACCTTCTGAGGAAAATGTGTTTCAATGGGAAACCATTCCATGTGTACTTGCATTTGACACCACGTTAACCTAGGTCTTAGCCATTAATCATATGTAATCTCGTGCAGTATAGATTTGATTTGAAGCATATGAATACTTCTTAGTGGTGTGCATGCGAATCGTCAACTCTGAAGACATTTGTTTGCAAATACAGCTTTTTTTGTTGATTATTTAATCGCTTGATGCCAAACGTGATCCCAACATGTGCCTTTATAAACAGACGCACTAATCTGTGGGTTACAGCAAGCGTTTCTGTCCTGATTTGTTTACCGTACATCATAGCAGCCGAGGCTTGACCAAGCCAGAAGATATTCGTTGACAGGAAGGTCCTGAATGCACTACAGCTAATATTTCATGACTAACATATAAGTACCTAATTATATTTTGTCTCAGTGCCTGACTAATTTGCAGGGCCTTCTACTGCTAGTACGCTTTGACTATCTTAGTGAGAGTTTAGTTACAGCTTAGTGCGTTCAGGCCCTAACCTTGCAGGGTCTCCTGCTGTTAGTACGCTTTGACTAACTGAGTGAGAGTTTAGTTACAGCTTAGTACGTTGCTTTAACTCCTCCGCCGCTTAACCACGATTTATTATCTGCTAGCAATAAATCTATTTACATCCAAGCGCATTCCGTAGGCTAACATCTACAATACTGATATAGCACTAGTCGTACTGCGCGGGCTCGAATGCGTAAATTGGACGACGAAATTATGCAGAAGTATCAAAATTTCCTAAATCAAATCATAAGATTCATGGCACCTTGAAGACTCTTAGCTCATGCTACCATCAAATATCTTCTCATGATGAATCTCTCGAACACCAATCATGTCATCCATTCGAAGCAGAGTTCTGACGACCTTTGGTCATATTAAAAGAACACCACATGGTCTATCGACTGATTGTCTAGAGGGACTTGTTGAAGGAAAGAGAAGCAGAGGCTGACAGCCCAAAAGATGGAATATATAACATATAGCTACGAACGGGCTGGTCTGACCCTGCCTACCATAAATGTAGCCACCCAAATTGTCATCTATGGAGAAATATCTCCCATGTTCTGTGCAATCTTCAACAAGCGGAGATGGCGAAAGATGACGAGCAAAAAATCTAGGATATATTGTTATGCTTGTTGCAGATTAATACCGGATCGTGCAATGTTGTCAATGGGATTAGGTTCGTGCAGCAAGCAGTCCAGTTCTTCTGGAGTTCTCTATGAAAAAGGCCAAAGGTGATTCAGGGGTGGCGTGGGTAGTGTATTGTAGGGGGGACACGGCTCGCTAATCTCCGACGAAACCCTAAAGTCAAATCCTATGACTTCATCTCGCCTCTCACGCTTTGCTTAAGTGACAAAATTTTCAATAGAAATTTCCGAAATTTCTACGCTAGGAGAGAAGTGTGCCCTCTAAACTTCCCCGCCAACCACCCATCCATGACGCTTCTGAGACAATCCGTCCCTTATTATGTTAACCATTATTTTTATTGTTATTCATGCAGTAGTGTCAAAATGTCTGCACAATCAATAAGCAACACAGTACGCTTCTTGACCTTTTGTGTTAAGGAAATTGGGCTGTATCAGGTTCTTGGATGTGTGAGTTTTGTGGACATGAAAATAACTATGAACGTAGTAGAGGATAGGCTGCCTTTAAAACAAAATAAAACAGGTTTATTCGTACGTGTAATTTATAACCTGAACAACGCCATAGAAGAATTTTTCTGGAATTTGGGAATTTGGGAATTCAGGAAAACCTTACAAAATGACTGTAGTTTACTAAAATTGTTCAAACATATCTAGAGAATAGATGATACCGCCATTTGTTTACAGCCTCAGTTACAAAGAATTGTCTTCACATCGATCAGTAGATCAAACCGCAGCAGGTTGGTCCATTCAGCTTTTTGTTCAATGCGTCGCGTTCGCTGTTTGCGAACGAGGCTTCGTTCTTGGTAGTTTGTATCCTGCAAATGATTCTAAAATATTTACTAACATAGTGTAGCCGTTTGTGTTCAGTATGATATGTTCTGGAGTTATCTAAGGCCTAATTGCTGCAATATTGTACGTGATTCATCGGTGATGACATTCTAGAGTAAAGCTAAAGTCTGATACTCTGGAGATATAGTTGATTGGGAGAAAATGTTGCTGCAGTTGTGTTGTATTTATTTCTTGTTTCAATATGGAGTTGTAGATGCAAGTGATTTCAGCAGAAGCGTTGCAAATTTTTTAAATCTACAGAAAGAAGCCAACAAGACAAGTGATATCGCTACTGCGAATCCTCCATGGAAAAGAAATGAGCTTCTGCCTATCGCTCATGGAGGATGGAACCAAGGATTGTTTCATCATCATAATCGCCTGAATGTACCCGATTTCGGATATCACGATTTACACGAAAGCAATGAGCATGGCGAGAAATTGCAGATGGAAAGTCACCCCCGTCATTATACACACCATGAGCCTCATTATCAACACGAGATTTTTTCACATCATCATGGTGATGAGCATCATCCACATGAACACCACGAGCATTACGTCACTCATGAACCAATGCATCATGGATATTCTATGGGACAGCATCACGGGCATCCCATGATGCATCACTATGGTCAACATTATGGGCACCATGATGAAGAAGAAAGTGGAGACCATGACGAGCATCATGATTATGGAGACGAGGCTCACGGCGAAGGAGACTGGGATGTTGGTGGGGGCTATTTTCAGGTAAACAATATTCTGAATTAATTTTTAAACACTTTAAGTGGATCTATCACTTTTGGGAGTTCGCATTTAAGAACAGGCCTTTGATAGTAAGCAAGGATGACGTTTACAAAACTTAGATATCTTTTGTCGTTTTTGAGTTATAGCCGTGCGAAGGACATTATTAATGCTGTCATAGCAGTTTAAAGTTACAGACTAAAAAATATAACAAACTAAGGGCCCGAGACAAAGCCTGGCCTTAGATTAGACATTTAAAACTCAGATAGTACATCAATGGTCAGAAGGCACCCATGAACCACATCTAATGCTAATCTGGGGCTCCATTCAATTATTGGTACAATTATTACTTATACCATGGTCTGTGCAAAATAATTTAATATATATATATATATAAATATAAATATATATTAAAGTTTATGTCCTCATGATTTGCTGCTACATAGAGGATATATAACACCAGGGAAGAGAATTAGATTATCATATTTCAGATGGTATTTTTAAAGCATATTTCTGAAGCATATTTATTGCATCTTTTCAATGAAGTCAGCCTGGTCTTAACATTGAAAAAACTGTAAATAACAAAAATTTAGCCTGCGTTAGCGAAGCGCTTGGTGTATCGAGTCTTTAATCAAATTGAGGTTGCCAGTTGCTAAAAAATTGTAGCGTGCAGCATTGTTTAACATTGTAGGTATGGAACTTTTATTAATAAATTTAAATGTTTTTTGTCCCATCTTTTGGCTTGCGCTCATTAAACGCAAGTGAGCCAGTTACAACTTCATTAGTCTGTTTGAGTAATAAAGTTCAATACTACTAACAAATTTATGAATTGTTTATGAATGGCTCGATAGAGACGGAGACAGAGAAAGCAATTAGCTATTGCTATATATTTTTATGTCGTATATGTGACTTTGAGATATTTTTTTAGCTTGAAGAACACGGCAGCGATGTTAATATTGTTGCGTTGAAGAAGCATGGCACAAAAGTTCACATGAGCGGTGGTGATTTCAATGTGATAAGGGATCCCTGGAGGCAACATTCGCTGTTTGCTGGGCTCTTTCATCCACACGAAATGCCTGGACATGGCCACCTACCCATGGAGCAGTTTCATCAACATTTCACGTATATAGCCAACGATAAAGCAATCAACCACCATACTTACGAACATGACACGCATATCGAAGACAACGACGAGCATGGGCATCACGGACACGAAGAGCATGGGCATCACGGACACGGAGGCCACGATGAGCACGAAAAGCGTGAGTACTTCCCAAGCTCTTCTGTAAGCGTGTCAATGGCCGGCCAAACCAAACAAGAGATTTTGGGAAAGCCTGAAGGCGTGCCTTTGGTGACTATTCCGTTACATAAGATCCCGTTGGATACCGCAGAGGAGGCCTCTTCCAACGACGCCGCACTGCGCAGCCAGACCGCAGATGTCCGCAGTGCGAAGGATGATGACGACAAGAAGGACGACGAAAGAAAACTAAGAAAGGAGCAACCTCGAGTGGAGGCGCCTCATTTTGAACCACTAAGTGGTGTCAAATATGGGCCTAAGGTCCAAAGTACTGTTGTGGAAATCCCACTCTCTCCGCTTTTCAAGAGGCAACTGATTCAGCCTAGTAATAAGCGTTCCAGAGATGAAAGAAATCGTATAGCTGTGGTAAGAATCGTGAAGCGATCTGCTAAGGAAGATCAGCCCCATGGCAGATTAAATCGAGGAAATAAATTAGCACGTGCTTTTCTTGGAAAGCTCTTGGTCTCTAAGACTAATCGATATAATAAGTAGAAGAATGTTATGGTGGCTGGAAGACCAATTAATTAATATAATTCATTTGCTACTGTTGTACACTATGCGGTATTGGTTCGCAGTTGCAGTAACGCCTTGCTCAACTAGGCTACATCTTCATATGGCATTGCAGTACATGATGCAATTTGTTTGCAACTGGTTGCACAATCCTATTGCCTGCCCATCCCAAAGTATTGCAGCGTCCGCTCGGCAACTTCTCTAACAACTTTATCGACTATGCAAAGATTACCCAATGTAGAAGCCAGTTCTTAATTTTGCAACGATTGCCTGCTCTATTTTTGTCATTGCAGCGTGTAAGATCAGTTTCTACAACTTGCAATGCAATCCTTACTGTTACCAGGCACGCCCAGCGCATCAACTCGGTGTGCTTTCGATACGAATCCCATCTAAACACAGTCTTTTTAAAAGTTGTGTGGTACGGGTTAGCACAAACAAATTTCAACAAGTATATTAAAAATGATTAGATGCCCCCGTCCATTTACAATGTTGTGAAATACTTCAAATTAGATAATGAAAAACCATAACTGCAGTCTTTAACGCAGTTTTATTCAACATTTTTCATTTAGATTTTACCTCCTTTTTGGAATCTTTTGGACAAAGTTGCTACCCCATGCCTCTAGCTCTGAAATTTTCATACCCCAGCAGACTCTAACACGCCCCTGTCCCCGGAGTTTTAAATGACTGACTACTGAATAATGACCGATATTGTCGTAGGAAAAGATTGATATGCTTAATAAAATTCAAGGACACATTTTATCCCAAACCAGCTTTATTTGCTTGGTAAAATAACTAATGCCCTGTTTCCAGTGACCCGGGTAGATGTGAAATATTTTTGTCAGGTTGCATTCCCACTGATACATTGAAAAACAGGAAAACGGTTGGAAAACGGTTATCACATACATTGCCTAGAGCTTATATTAACGGTCCGCTGTCCGCTACTAAAAAGATACATTTTTGTCCATTTTCACATTTACCCGGGTCAGTGGAAACGGGGCCTAAGATAATGTTGATAATGTGGCTAATTCTTCTGTAGCTACGTTTCGAGAGCGGTTGATGGGTCTTATCCCAACAAGTCTGATTCTAACCTTGAATTTATCGAAGCGTGGTTGTTTATAGATTGTCTAGATAAGCCGTCGCGAGCCTTACTTTGTTTTTGAATTGTGGACTGAAGATAATTATGTACCTGTTGGTAAACTGGATAGATAATCTTAATTTTTGTATTCTGGCTATTATTGTTATGTTTTGCAGTTTGTTATTCAATCATGAATGTGTTATCGATGCAATTATTGGTGTTATTTGATTTGATTTATTTTGATATCTATTCGTTGGATTTTGTTCGCTGCAGAGGTGCAATAGCGCTGTTTAAAAGCTCGTGGAAAGCTTTGAGAAATACCCTGTTTCTCTACATTTACTTAACGGATTACCCCACCTCGCCCGATCCCATTGGGCCGTGAAATAGGGGCCTCATTTATTGACATTATTCGGATACGAGCCAAGAATCTTAGCAGGCATTACTTGAAAATGTATATTCTTAAAGAACGGCCTATTCCTACACTGCCCTACTCTAAGTCTTTTCCTTTCACGGTACTAAAATCTGAGAATTATTCAAACGGTATCTAACCCGTAAAGTTATGTTTCCGTTCTTCCTCCGGGAAGTACAAGAGAAGTTGATCAGTTGACAAGTGGAACTGGATCAATCAAAACAACAAATATAGTGAACATTTTTCAGGTTCAAATGTTTTGAGTCTGATATAACAAGCTTATGTCTTTGTTTATGCAAGATGGTTCCCCGTATAATAACGCTCCAAAATGGCCGCCACCGTGTTAATTAACATTTCCTTGCCATGGTTATGGTCACGCATGCGTGAACATGGTCGCTGAATTGAATGGGTATTTACGATCAAGTGAACAAGAATACAGCAACCTGGAGCTGATCTTTTCTGTCGGTTGGCCTTACTTACAGCTAGTAAATGTCGCTTCAAAATATCCCAAAATGAAGTTTAAAATTCTTCTAATTTCTCTATTTTATTGTGGAGTTTTCTACGTTCACGCATCTTCTATAGTCCAGCGAAACGCACCCGAAAGAAGGGGCAGCGAAGAGACGAGCCCCGAATCGTCGCTAAATAGAGATTCAAATGAAAGGCAAGTAAATAAAAAGACGAAAAGACAATTTGTAATCTTCCCAGGAGATGAAGGGAATGGACACCATCACTATCATAATGGATATTATGGCGGCCAACATTTCCATCACGGAGGATACCATGATGGGTACCATGGCGGATTTCACGGCGAATACGATAGTGGAACTCTCGCTGGATACCATGATTCACACGGAGAAGGCGATTATCATGGCGGCGACGAAATAATGGACGATTCTGAAGAGCCTCATGAGTACGAACATGTTCACCATCAGTATAAGCATATTCACCATGTCAGTGAGTATATTCTCAATACATCAAAGCAACAAATAGGAAAGAAACCGCTTCTTGTGACCCAGTCTAATGTTGTCAAATAATAACCACTTGTTAGTTTATTGTTTGCTGAAAAATCATATAAACTTATATATAACGTTAACAAGCTCCATATCCCATACTTATCTATCGTATAAAGGATAAAGGTAGCTAGGTATATATATAGCTTGCATTAAAAGGTAGCTGTATATCTATTTCAAAAAGGTAGCTATATATCTACCTGATGAGGGTAGCCAAATATCCATCATAAAAAGATAGCTGCATATTTAGCATATAAAGGCACCTGTTTATAGACCACAAAGATAGCAGTATATTTATCTGGGGAAGGTAGCCAAATATCTATCATATAAAGATAGCTATGTATCTACCTGATAAAGGTAGCCAAATATCTACCATAAAAGGTAGCGGCATATTTTGCAGATATATGTATATGTACATGTATATTGATCGTATGAAGGTAGCTGTATATATCTGTCTACATGTATATTGATCGTATAAAGACAGCTGTATATCTATCTGATGAAGTTAGCTGTATACCTATCTGATAAAGGTAGCCAAATTCTCTAGCATAAAAAGGTAGCTGCGTATTTATCATATAAAGGCACCTGTTTATAGACCACAAAGGTATCTGTATATCGATCTGATGAAGGTAGCAAAATATCTATCATATAAAGGTAGCTGTATATCTGTCTGATAAAGGTAGCCAATTAT
>JAACYV020237307.1:14731-28538 GCA_009936425.2 Chrysaora fuscescens | reverse complement strand
TATAAATGCTTAAAAGACTATGCATTGAGATTCTGGTCAAGCAATTTCTCAGCAAAGGTATCTTATTACAATTTTATATAAATTTGTATTTTAGCTGTCAAGTGCTTTTGAATTTACTTATTTACCTTGAAAAACATTTGTTAATTGGTTGCCAGTAGACCTTATAATATACCCTGGTTTCTCTTTTAGTTATAGATCACAGAGTATTGCTAGTTAATGCTATCGTTGCTAAAAAAAATGATGCTAAAAATTGCTAAAGAGACGCACGTGACTTAACGAAATACATTATTGATATAGAATGCCCTGATCACCCAAATTACCATCTCACCTGAATTCTTCCTTTTAGTCTTTCACACACGATAATTTCCCCACCTGGTCCTACACCAATACCGGTTGGGCTCTGAAACTGACCATCTGCCATTCCTTTCTCTCCGACAATGAACATAAAATTTCCCTGATCGTCAAATACTTGTACCCTATGGTTATTGTAATCAGTTGCTAAGATACGACCCTGACGTGTGTCTACCGCAACATCGAACACTCCGTTAAATTCACCGTAATCTGCTCCTCTTCTTCCAAACGTCTTGCTTAAGATTTGAGAAGAGTTGTTCTTGTTGGAGCTAGCATTTGAGTGCACCTCATATGAGTTTTGTATTGATGCAAAGCTTGGAATCATAATGGGAGTGTGTTGGCTGATTGTGCTTGAGTTATCACTTAGAACATTGATCATAAATGGACTTCCAGATACATTCTGTCCATTAAACCGTATCGAAAGCTGAAAAACACAAGGTAAAGGTAAAACCAAGGATGCACAGTTAATCTCTAACTAGACTACTGGTTATCGCAGACCTTCAAGCTATAACATAAGCAGTATGGTAAGACCTAATATATTTTATTATACAATCTTCTACAATCCTTTTCAAATCTCATAGCACCAACAGTCAATGGCTAAATCTCTTCTCCTCAACCTCCGAATGTTAAAAACAGAGAAAGCAGCTTATAATTTCTGTTAAAATTCAAACAGGGTCAGAACAAGGGGCTAAAAATGCAGCATCCTTTGCAATAAGAACAACATTTTTTATCAATACGGCTTTTGCTGTAGCTACAATTCAGATTTGTCAAAATGTGACAAATGTCTCAAATTTTCCATGATTTACAAGACTTTCATATGATCGTTGTACGTTTCGTTGTTATTGATGATGAAATGCAGTACGGAGTACATAAACATCTTTATGCCGATTATCTTCGAATAAAATATTAATGCTTACCTGATGCTGACCGACTGAATATGTCCTGTAGGATAAGCAAAATGCACCATCTGCTTTTTCCTTGAGCTTCAAGTAAAAAAATAATGTAGAGATCAGCCAGGTTTTCAAATGATAAATTGATAGTATTTCAATTAGAAACAAAACGGTTCTGTAAGTCTTACAAAATGTTATCCATAATTTAACAACTCAACCATTCAATGCTCTATGAAATAAATGCTCTAAAAACAGTAATCATCAGCATTAATTATATAAATTATGAAAAATGATACGGATTATGTTAAAAAAAACTTTTTAAGTTCATTAATAACTAATGGAATCTACGATATTGATCTACGATAATGGAATCTACGATATAAGGATGAGAAGGATGACAAAATAAAAACACTTGAGACTAACAATAATATCGCAGCTTGTGGAAAGCTACTCAAATATAGGAAAATGCTAAAAGAATAGTTTACCTCAGGTATGATAATTCCACTGTCAGGAGTTCGAAGCTCTGCATTTATTGCATCTTTGCTTGTTCTTCTTTCAATTCCATATTGATTTCTATTTGATGGAGATTATAAAATGGTCTTGAGAATCAGATAAATATATTGCGTATTAATTATTTTGCTGTTTTGGTTTTCATAATTTGAATGCTTCATTGCATTGTTCAGGCGAACAAATGTTCAATGCGAAATGCCTTCAACTAAAACTGAAACCAAAACCAAAGAAACAAAAAAAAATTTGACCTGAAAAAGTTTTATTCATGGTATAAAAGAAGAATTGTCTTACAGCACAAAATCATTGATTTATTGTACAAAAGAAGTCAGCAGTGGTGTGTCCCGGCCATAAACAATGTGTCCAAAAATTTCTTAGCAAAAGCATACTCTTGGCAAAAGGCAAAATTTCACCCTTGCCTAGACTAAGCCACAAAATTATTTAAGAATTTTCTAATGAAATGGAAAATCGCTAGCTTTGAATGACTTGTCGATCTTGTAGGTTTAAATTAAGTGTAAATTAATCTAAAATATGTTATTGTGACAGAAAATCTACTAACTTTACAACAAGATTAACATTGCCAATTTTTCCTTTAACAGCATTCAAATCGACTTCACCCTCTATAGTACATCTAAGAATCTCGATCTCCTTGGTTGCTATTAGGCCATATTGTTGAATCGAAGATTGTATTGAATCAGTATTGGTATCGCAAGATAACTGGTCGTTTTCATCTGGCTCTAGTTTCAATTGCAGCTTCAAGAGACCTTTGAGGTTTTCACAAAGTTGTTTCTTGATTGACAGTAACTCAGCATCATTTCCGAACGACAAAACTTGCTCTAAAATTGAAATAAAAGGAATTTTCGAGCAATACTAACAATGCAGAATGAATTTTTGTAACTTATCAGAATGCTACCAAGAATCAGTTAAAGTTATGGGAGCAACGACTAGAAGATATTGAATATTCTGTTGCATGAAACTAGAAACACTGTATAGCATTGAGCGAAGCAGTTACAAACACTGTAATTACATTGATGAGAATAGAGCAATATATAATTTAGGTCTGTCACCTATGTATGGCAGAACTTACCTGTAAAATTTGTAGATGTGCTTAACCGTTTGAATTCCTGATCAAACTGATCCATTTGTTTTTTCAGAATTTTTTTCTTGTTCATTACCAAGGTGTCCAGCTCGGCTAGTAATTGTCCTTCTCTTTCTTGAATCTGCCGCATTAATCGCGGTGTTCTTTCTTGAATTTCAGTGCGAATCAATTCAGAGCGGGCATCTAGCTTCCTTGCTGTCTCATCGATGTCTGTACACGCTCTTGACAATAATGGAACCTTTTGCTGTAACGCACGATGTAGGCTCATTATGTCCGGCTTCTGTGCTTCGACTGCTTTCTGCAGCACCAGATAATCGTGATGGGAGCTAGGGTGTTGCGTCATTGTGCACTCAACACATATTGTATCTTGACAAGTTATACAGAAGTACCTTGTAGAAAAGAGATGCTATTGTCATTGCTTCATGCTAAGTTTGAAGGCGTTACATATCTAACGGCATGTTATCATAAAATATCAATGACATGACCTTTCCTCCCATGTTTACAGTAAGATAAATGTTCGAAATATGTTGCAATACTTTGTGGTACACCATTTGTGCTACAGGCTATCGCTTTGCAGCTTCTCCCACTAACAAGATAGGTTACAAAATTAACTCTAGGGCTGAATAAGTAAAGACAGGAGGAAAGCACCAGCTCTTTAAAGGTTGAAACAACTTTTTCAGTTGCTGACAGTTGTAGCAACTGTAAATTGTTACAGTATCTGCAAGAATTTGCTTCATTTAATGCTCTTAATCAAAAGTTAAAGCTGTGGTTACAGACACAGTATCAACATGGCACATCCCACCTCTAAATAAGCTTTCTATAAACATCAGCGCTTACGCATTTTCATACAGAAAAGTTCCGCAAACAAAATTTGGTTCTGGATCAAAGAAGTGAAATAAACAATTTTAATGCTAGAAAGTAATGATTAGAACAGTTCTGAAATCTTTGTCACTCTTCGCTAGTATTCTGACAAGATTGTGTCCTCCGAAATTCATAAGAGTATTAAAATCGATTAATCAATCAATAGATTAGATATTGTGTTGGCGTTTAAGATTTGCAATAAATTGAATACAATCTATAGTGTTATGGCTTATCATGTATTGTTTTTCTGATTTAATGCTTGAGCTACAGTCGTCACTTACTGTTATGTTATTTTTTCAGTCTTGTTGTGGTTGGTTTTCATATCGTCCATCATTTGTTTATTAGATTATCTTAATACTTTCATTGCCCCATTAATTGGGTATTATATTGCACAGGGAAAAAGGCAGCTTATTTATCCTCCACTTACTGAATCTTTTCCACTGGATGGTTTATGCAAGTAATTGGTCGATGAAGCAATTTCCAAGCATCTTCACTCATTTTTATTTGATCCAGTGTGAGTATCTATAAAACAATTTGAAGAGATGATTTGTGAATAATCTTTCGGTACAATCTCCCCACCTGTAATAAATCATATCAAAGGCCATTGACAAAAAATGACTATAATTGTTTCGCTTTCAGAGAAGCGTTCAAGTTTGGGGTATTAAGAGATCATTGACATAATGCATATCATGGCATTTTAAAGATCAAAGGCATAATAGTATCAAGAGATAATTGACATCATGGTATTGAGCATACATGGCATTGAGAGATATTTCACATCATTGTATTGCAAGATTATTGGCATCATGATATAAAGCTGTGTATGACAATCACAATCGTATTAATTATTATACTGTATATGTATAGATCCACAGTTCTTTCTATTTCTCCTTCAACAATGATGTGTCATTGTTACTAGATTAGTTTTTTTATCATCACAATCCACCCCTTGCACAGAAGACCGAAAAACGACACATCCACTAGTTGAGATATATTTCACACCATTGTATTGCAATATTGACCTCATGATATTGAGAGATCATAGGCAACATGGTATCGAGAGATCATTCATATCATGGTATTGATTGACTATTGGCATCATGGTATCGAGAGATCATTGGCATCATGGCGTCGAGAGATTAGTGGCATCATGGTATTGAGCATACATGGTATCCAGTAATCATTGACATCATGGTATTGAGAGATTATTGCCATCGGGATATTGAGAGATCATTGGCATCATGGCGTCGAGAGATTATTGCCATCATGGTATCTAGCATAGATGGCATTGAGAGATGATTGACGTCATGGTATTGATTGACTATTGGCATTATGGTATCGAGAGATTATTGCCATCATGGTATCTAGCATAGATGGCATTGAGAGTTGATTGACGTCATGGTATTGTTTGACTATTGGTATCAGGGTATCGAGAGATTATTGCCATCATGGCATAGATGGTATTGAGAGATTATCCACGTCATGGTATTGATAGATTATTGGCATCGTGATATTGAGAGATCATTGGCATCATGGCGTCGAGAGATTAGTGGCATTAAGGTATTCAGCATACATGGTATTGAGAGATCATTAGCATCATGGTATTGAGAGACATTAAGTACAAATAAATGGAATAAAATTCAAAAATAAACTTTAATACCTGGTGATCTTTTGTTATCCTGACCCTGCCATGTGCACTGTGACATGCATAGCAAAGGAAATCCATGCAGTCTATACAACGAGCAGTAGCAGGTAGCTGTTCATTGCAGCTGCTACAGAGGATTGGCTTCTTGTCACTGTTCTTAACTGCGATGAAATCCAGCATATTAACAATGATAAAATTTTGTGGGAAGTCTTTAACACCTTTTGCCTATGAGAAGACGAAAAACATGAATTTTAATTAGATGCAGCTTTTTATAATCAAATGTATTTGAATTAGATAACATATAGTAGATGTATTAGTTGCTTCACGTTGATTGGTTATTTGAAAATGCAAACAAATGAATTGGTGAATGAAATATTCTCTTATGCTATGTGATATAACTTCAGAATATTCGATCATTTGGGACCTATTAATTTGCAAAGTTTGTGTTTTTATGCAGTGTCCGATAGTGGAGGTTTCACTTAATCCCTTCCTTTCAGAATTATCACTTAAACCAGAGTTCTACACGAACAATAATACTTTGCGTATAGGAGTTTTCAAATAAAGGTTTATCTATACAATGACCCAGCACAATTCCAAAAGGGAATCATTTCTAATCCTTTCCCCTAACAATTAGGATTGTCTTCCGAGAATCCTTGTGTTCTTGTTAAAAAGTATACCAGAAACACATAAAAATATGATAACGTATTCGTCCGTTTAAAAGGTTTCGGCTATGCCACTACACAAGAAGTAAAGAATGACCCGAAGAAAAGAAGTATAAAACAGCAAATAAATTTAAAAATGGTGTTGTTAAGTAATCAAAACTTTGGTTAGAAAATGTCGTATTACTTTAACTAATTCTATTAATCTTTGCGCTGAAAATTGTTATTTTTGCTGCAGGTGTGGGCAGTGTTCGCCTCTTTTGGCTTGTCTGCTTTTGAGTACAAGTGACGACTGTTCGCTGTTAATCCAAAAAGGATTTTAATAAAAAATTGTGGCTTGCCCATGCAATGCGAGTTTGTACAGAGTTTAGAAAGTTTGCGGCAAATTAGAGGCAACATTCTATTTAACGTTAATGCAGCTACAAATGTATTTGGTCAATTGAAAATACAACGCCATTTTTCACGCTTTCCTGGCCTTTTATTTTCTGGCCTTAAATTTATCAGTTTAGAAAACTAGGTATAACTAGGCACCCAGTATAACTCTATCTATATATAAAGATAATCTCTATCAAATGATCTACAGATTGGGTATATTTAACAGCCAAAAAAGTGAGATTCGAACAGTTTTTGGTTTCCAATTAAGTATTTATAAACAAAAAGTAAAAAAAATTGATCAATATTTTCATTATTGCAGGTACTTTCTAGCTACTTGAATTCATAGCGCTAGTTTTAAAACAGTAATTCATCTCACCAACATTAGATTAGAGTGGGGGGGGGGGGGGGATTCAGATGCATTACAATGGAAATGCAATACGATTTACCATAAAACTAAAGATAGATAATAGAATAGCTAATAAAAGAGTTTGCTGCATGTACATTAGTGCCCCTAACGGTTTTGGCAAATATTGTTCGAATATTAGAGTTTGTTAAATATATACTACAAGTATGGGTTGCGATGGACTACTCTGATTTATGCATTTTGTACAAAGATTCAGTTTGAAAAAATTCCCTAACCAAATGTATGCTAGGTGGGTGAATAATACCACATTGTGAACAATTATGCTAGTTTTTGGAAGCCCAATTAATAAGCATGGAAAGAGGATTGTGCAAATGCATCAGCAAAGCATGTTGACTTAAAGAATACATCTGAGTCTTAATGTAATGCGGTTACACGAAGGGTACCCAGTACATGGAGGGGCGAAGTACAATGGAGAGTTATCTTTAGTAATGTAGCTGGTATGCTGTTATGTATAGCCTTGCAGCTGACACGTATGTCTCTGTTTTCTGTTGTAACAAGGGAGGTTTAGGGCCTGTTTACAAGGAGAGGTTCATCATATTGTTAGGATCCTTCTAGATAAGATACAGAGCATTTTCAAGAAATATTTTCTTAAACTTGATCCTGAGAAACCTGACGAAGAGTTGAGCTCTAAACAGTTTTCTTTTTATATTCATACGCTATACAAGTCTTATTTTTTTATTCATATTTTCAGAAACCCGCCCGCAACATTTCAATTTTGAATTTATTATTATTTATTATTAAACATTAAATTATTGCTATTTGCTATTACATTTACTGGGAATTTCAACACAATGAAGAGTTTCTAGCACAGTGGAAAATCAAAGCCAGAACGTTTCAAAATGTAACGTAACTGCATCAAGCCTTTTCTGAATACAATTTTCAATGATCGCAAAATATGCTAGACCTTTTCCAGACTTTAAATTATGCTAGATATAATGCTAAGCAAGAATTTTTGAAAGGTCTTGATACCTGCATTTGAGTGTATGATATTGCAATAGCTGCAGTATTTTATATTTCAAATGCTCTTGCCTATTTACAGAAGTCAGGTAGCAATCCCCCTGGAAGGCTTCTGTTTTGATAAGCGCAAAATTAATTCAAAACACTCTTCACTTCTCTTATTCATTTGATCAGGTTCTTTGGTAGTAGCCATAATTAACAACACAAGGCTTAATCCATAAGTGGGAAGAATAAAGCACCTGAAAGCTTTACAGAAGAAGTTTTATTTGGTCATTTAGGCTCTTTCTTGAAGGATTTCTGAAATTGTAATTAAACTAGAGATTTTAAGGGTATAACACAGTTGAAGGTGGCAGGTGCCTAGATCTTCTTATTACAATATATTATTTATGAAGAGATAAAATTCTTCAATTAAGAACGCGAGATGTAAATTCTTTGTATAACTATAGGTAGTTGATTTAAATATCACAGAATCTTGAAAAATGAGCTATTTACAAAAAAACACGACAATAAGCTGGCTGCAAACAAATCAGACGAATTTATAATTGTGGCCTGCTGAACGTTTTATTTAAAAATCCCATGTATAATTAATGATATTCAGTCATATTTTATGTTTTTGAGTACTAATGAAGAAATTTACAGAAATAAGTACATTTGTATAAAGAATTATCACCAAATAATTCATCAAAATATGATGAAACCTGTTAGCAAACGTAGATCAAATCAAGTAATGAGGGAAAGTTAAATGCAGAACTTAATAACAACCCAAAGGCAGCAGAGTAAACTTTGAAGATACCTTGCATCAGATACTTAATTCAAAGTTTTAATTTTATTCGGGGACTTAATAAATTCGAATAACGTCATAGTTTCTCAGATTGTAATTCATTTTTTGGAAGAAATTCATTCATTTCATCTTTCCGACCCAATTAAATCGAGATATTTTACTGTATAACCTCTGGTTATGCTATAAAATCTGCACTTTGCTAACCAGATATGTTATCCAATTATGTTACCTAACGCGCCAAAAACATCATATGAAAACTTGCAGCAATTCCTACTTACCACCAACGAGACCTCTTTCCTGCAGCTATGGCATGTAATCGTAGCTGAACGTGGGTTGACTGTATGCTCCAAGCACCTTCTACAGAAAGAATGCAAACATGGAAGAAGTCTAGGATCATTGTACATTTCCCCACATAGAGCGCAAATCAATTCTTCGCCCACTCTGTTCTGCACCCTGTGCTGTGGCTCTTCCCGTGCCGAGGCCATCAGCGACGATTCCTGAAAAACAGAGTTGGAATAACTTAATGTTTCGTAAAAACTTGAAGGAGCTGATCTTTGCTCAGGCTTTCCGTGATATAATTCACTTGCTTCTCTGCTTGTTGATTGCAGTTGAGAGTTGAGATAAGAAGGACGGACCATCTGATTTGTTGACTTTGAATCTTTCATTGGCGACATGTACTTTAGCGTGTCAACAGTTTCTGTTGTATCGCTTCGCTGTCTATAAATGCTCCTTGATTTGCTAAAAGTGTTAGCCTTAGATTCCTCTTCAATATCATGCAAACTTGATCTCAGAAGTGCCTTTGAGGTATCTTTATTCTGCTGTCGATAAAGTTTTAGTGCATCGATGATAACTTTTTCAGAATCATGGTCGATTTTTGCCACACCACGATTCATGCTTTCATTTCATATAATATAAGATCTAAATCTACTGTCACCAGTGGAAGTTTGCAAAAACTCCAACTTATAACTATGAGCTATGCTGCTTTTTCTTCGTCCAAGTGTAATTCCTGTGGCACTTAAATTTCTGCAGTTTGCATGTCAATAAACACGACTTCAAACCAGATTTTCAGACTTGTTTAAGTTGTCCGATGAACGTGAATGTATTGATTAAAGCTGGACTCGAATGATTTCCATGCTTTTAACCAAGCACATTGCTTATTCGTTGAAGAACAAAGATAACTTACGACCACAAGATAGATCCCAGCAAGTCTTAGCAAATATCACGTGAATTATAGATTGTAAGCATCTAAGTAAAGTATACGAAATCCGTTGACTCATCCACAAAGTACTTTAAGTGCTATCTATAGGGTCATCCATAAGCTAAATCTTGATAGCTGAAAATGTTCCTAGCTCTCTTAGCATCACCAAAATCATTGTTTGTGCTTTATAGATCAATCAAAAAATATGCATTAAGGTGTGTCATGTGTCATGTGGTGGATGGAGCCGAAATAGGTGTGAGAAAGTCGTACCTGAGAAAATTCGTAGAGACAGAAAGGCTCATTACGAACACTCATATATGATTGGAGTTTCGCAATGAAATTGAGGCATAAATGTTTCACCTGATCTCGCTTCCGCTGATCTCTGTCATAAAACAGAAACATCTGTAGCCAGATTGTCGGATTGCAAACCTCAGGATCAATATTGCAAATGTGTAGTTTGAAGAGGCTCAGTCAGGTTCTAGTTTAGGCTTGAATTCGCATCATTCCCTGCTATTCGTGATTATGCATGTAGTACGCAAGATAAGATATGTTTACACTTTTCACAACAATCCTAGGCTTGTTGGCTAACGCCTCTCAGCTGTTTCAAGGCCCAGTAGGGGGTCACGTCGAATTTAGCATCGCTAATTTCAGCTGGAATTGGTAAAATATCTCGCACCATTGATAATAAATGAGGAGAATAACACCCCCTGAAAACACCACTGCACTGGTCTTAGGCTTATAAAAACAAGTCTGATTGGTGTTTTTCAGTGGCAAGGATAAAGATTTGTATTTTCATATTGCCAGACATTTTCTTATAACCAAATATTCCCGTTTTCTTTAAGGAATTATTCATCACTCATCAAATATTAATAATGTTAAGTGTTAAACTTTCAGAAAATTTCAAAGCTAACACGACTATTGAATTAGCAGGAACAATTTCTTCACCAATTTTAATTGAGATTAATCACAGATTTACAATTTTCATTAAAAACAGTTGGTATGCAGCAATAAAGACTTGAACAGATTTTATAAGGCAAAATCAATGATTTTTACAGTCAAAAATTTATGAATCAGCCAAATTGATCATTATCCACGATTTTATTTTCCTAAAAACACGAGAGAAATAATCCTGTTATAAAATTTACTACTCTTGAGTAATCAAGTTAAAAGAAAAGCTAAATAAATATTTGAAAGTGCGAATAGAATTCATTATCGGCAGAAGCAACCATGTTTTTGCTTCTTTACGTTATGCTAATTTTAATATAGGCATTCAAATATGCTTTTGTATGTTAATTTATGCCTATTCATGCTGATTTCCTCTTTTTATCATTAATTTGCATATCTTATTTAAGAAACTATTTGTGTAGACAAAAACAAATTCTAGAGTAGTTTGGTGTGACGTTGTGTGAAAACAAAATTTCGAAGGAATTTCGTTTTTTCCATTCTATAGCTAACCTTCTTTTGCGCAGCTATTTTTTTTAAAATAATGCGTTTGAAAGTAAATATAAGCTAAAAAGCAGTTATTCAACCAACCCTGAAAAAATTTACAATCGTTTTACAAGGAGCTGCAAAACGAGTTGTAATGTTATCGATAACTTCATAATACTGTTTTGCAGAAAGACGCCTATTTCTAAAAAAATAAATTCTTTATGTCCTAAAAAATGCAAAACACAGTTACCAATTTCCCATTTACCAATTAATTTTTGATAATTTGTTGAAATTTATTGTTCCTTGCACCACGCCTTGTTCAGGAAATGCATTCAGAAATAAAGCAATCGTGAATTTTAGATGAACCAAAACGACCAAAACCAAGCAGCAGGTGTATTGCAAATGACGAATATCAACACTTAAAATAATTGGGTGACAAATACGGAAGGACAGCATTTCGTATTTACGTGAATTATTGGTATAGATGAACATAGATATATCGGAGATAACTTATCTGCAAGCTCGCAGGATAACCTTATGCAATGTGAACCGGCAGATGATATCAAAGGGAAAGTCGAGGATTATCCGTTCTATAATCATTTTCCATAGAGATGGTCAACACAGGTAAAGACTAGGACAAACACGAACACTCAATCTCACAAGTTCCACCAGAGCGTTAGGAAATTTCTATTTGTAGCGAAGGGTAACGAAGAGGGCATTTGATGTCGATATTCAATTTGGGATGGCAGTAGTTTGGATATGATGAGCTAAGTGGCTTAGCGGAATAGCAAGTCAGGAAGTAATCGTGAAACTGCAGCTGTAAGAATATATTTTGGATCTTGATACGTTCAAGTGTTGCATATTCAGGGGAAACTGACGGATTGAAATGAAGCACAAGCCGATGAAGTAGTCATAGAGCTCAAAGGTGCAACAATGCAGCTAGAACAATAGAACGGATGAGTAAACTCTGCAGGAATTTAGACAATACAATAAGTAGATTGTGGAATTATCGTATTTACGACAGGTTCCGCAATGTTCAAAGGCAGACGTTGCAGGAGACACGTAAGCCTCATATTGCTAGGATCCTTCTAACAAAGATGCAGAGCATTTTCAAGGAACATTTTCAAGGTAGGACCAACCTGGGAAGGATTAGCTTTATAAATCAAGCGAACATGCGGGAAATCTGCGAGTGGCTGAAGAAAGACTAAGAAGTATTGCAGTTGTAGTTTCGTGTTTGTTAGCTTGTTCGTCAACTTATTTAACTCCCTCCCCATGCCAGATTAGGGTTAAGAAGCAAAGTCTCACCAAAAAGAGAAGTTTCTATAAAATGTCAAAATGTGTTCTAAGACATGGAAACTTCCTTAAACGGAAATTGATTCATTTTTAGGTTTTTGAGGAAGAAAGTTACTTCAAAGATGTCAAACAGCGGTATTCTTCATTCTTCTATATTTAGACTAAGACATTTTAAGAGAAGATTACTTTTGATCCAAGGTTGGTCCATTGTATAATTTTCTGAAGAATGCTAATTTTCTCAGGAGAGAAGAGTGGGTTTTATGTCCAACTATTTGTTTCGAAGATTAGTTATCCAACATGAATATTTCTTTTAAGCATGGTACAATTTTTAGGCCCCGTTTACACGAAAAAAAAAATGGATCGGATCTGAAGTGGATCCGTTGTAACTTCGGATGATACTTTGGTATTTTGTTAAAAGTAGAATAAATTTCTAAAGCAAATTAAACAATTAAAACATTATTTGTACTGATTGTTTTACGACGTCTACCTCTACAAGCGGGAACGGGGAATAAACATGGGGTCACAAAGTTATTAGCATTTTTCTGAATCCTGCAACCATGCATCATTGAATTCACTTCATTCCCACTCGTTCCCACTCATTCCCACTTCACTCCCTCTCATTCCCACCTCATTTCCTCTCATTCCCACTCATTCCCACTTGACTGCCTCTCATTCCCACTCATTCCCACTCATATCCACTCATTCCCACTTCACTCCCTCTCATTCCCACTCATTCCCACTTCACTCTCTCTTATTCCCACTCATTCCCACTTCACTCCCTCTCATTCCCACTCATGCCCACTTCACTCCCTCTCGTTCCCACTCATTCCCACTTCACTCCCTCTCATTCCCACTCATTCCCACTTCACTCCCTCTCGTTCCCACTCATGCCCACTTCACTCCCTCTCATTCCCACTCATTCCCACTTGACTGCCTCTTATTCCCACTCATTCCCGCTTCACTCCCTCTCGTTCCCACTCATTCCCACTTCACTCCCTCTCGTTCCCACTCATGCCCACTTCACTCCCTCTTATTCCCACTCATTCCCACTTCACTCCCTCTCGTTCCCACTCATGCCCACTTCACTCCCTCTCGTTCCCACTCATGCCCACTTGACTGCCTCTCATTCCCACTCATGCCCACTTCACTCCCTCTTATTCCCACTCATTCCCACTTCACTCCCTCTCATTCCAACTCATGCCCACTTCACTCCCTCTCATTCCCACTCATTCCCACTTCACTCCCTCTTATTCCCACTCATTCCCACTTCACTCCCTCTCATTCCCACTCATGCCCACTTCACTCCCTCTTATTCCCACTCATTCCCACTTCACTCCCT
>JAACYV020237196.1:2797-15594 GCA_009936425.2 Chrysaora fuscescens | reverse complement strand
CTTGAAGAGCAATAATAAAAATATACTAATCAATGGATTTTGTTACAGTCAACACTTTCAGAGTCCAGAAAATTCAAGGCTCCACGGCTGTGAGCCGGAGGAAGGTTTTGCTTGTTAATTCCATTTTTTTAGGAAGGTTTACTGATTCTATAAAAAATCTAGCTTGAGGAAAATTTTCAGCTGATATGACATTCGATCCAGGAAGTTTTAGTCAATATTGAAAAGCCGAGGATAATGTTGGGTTACACATGTGATTAAACTATGTATTATGGTTTCTACCTTTACGGTTACAAACAATGGAAAGAGTTTTAAAAAAATCTTGTTATTTTCGTTTGATAAAGTGAGGAAGGTTGAACTTATAGAATTGGCAGCCGAAGGAAGGTTTAGACTTTTTCTGGACTCTGAACACTTTATAATGTACTTTGGAGCTTTGATTCAATTGAAATGAAAATGCATTCTATAAATGCAGATATGTAAACATCAAACAAACCTTAATGTTAGCCGTTGCTTGAACATTGAACTTCGAATCAGATGCAGTTATAGTCAATTTGAACTCAGCTTTGCTTTCCCTGTCAAGCGGCTTTGCGACTATGATATATGCTGTACTGGTTCCTTCGCTAAACGTTGCCCTGGACGTACTGAAATACCCCTGCTCATTGCCTCCAGTGATATAGAACTGCACTTTTGCATTGTCTCCTGCATCCTTATCCGTAGCCTGGATCATAATAACTTTGTGATTAACTAAAACATCTTCCTTTACTGCTCCGTTGTATTCTCTTTTGACGAAAACAGGGGCGTTGTCGTTGATATCTATGATCTTCACTGCCACGTTGATATTACTGGTCTGTGATATAACGGAACCTTTATCAGCTACAAGGACGTGGAACGAGATTTCTTCTTCACCTTTCTTTTCTCTGTCGAAGGTCTTGTTTGTTGTCAACACACCGGTATCTGAATTGATAGAAAAGGCATACATGTTTGGGCCATTCATAATCTTGTACGTAAGTTCTGCATTCGTTGTTGAATCTTTGTCCGATGCATACACTTTGCCAACCACAACGCCAGCACCTTGACCTTCTGTCACTGTCACGAACTCATATTTCGGCAAAAAGAAGAGTGGCGTGTTGTCATTAACATCAAGGATATTAATGTACACAATGGCGTAAGTTAACATGTTGTTAAATTCGTCTTTAGCTTGGGCGTAAACAACGTACTTCTTCGTAACCTCGTAATTCAATTCACCAGCAACCTTTAGCACACCAGTTTCGGAATTAATGGCGAAAACGTCCATATTAGTTTCAATGAGAGTTCCCTTGGGAAGATTGTAAACTATCTTAGAACTTGCGCCATTCTGTCCGAAAGCTTTCAATTGCACAGATTTGATTTCAAATCCAGCTTTCTCATCTTCCTTAATGCTGGTTGTGTATATTTCCTTGGTAAACTTAGGTGGTTTTGATAGTCCTACTGTCACAGTGACGTCGACGCTAGAGTTCAACATTCCTGGGTTTCCAGCAACCACTTTGAACCTATACTCTCCCACTGAAAGCTTCGATCCGACCACGATTCTTCCGTTGGTTCTATCAGGAATCTGAAATTTCGAACCGAATCTGGAATTCAAAGAGTATTCAACTTGAGCGAACTTGCCAACGTCTGCGTCCAGAGCTGAAGCCTGAAGAATGACGGTATTAACAGCAGTTTGATCCCAGACTGATACTTCATAGCTGCTTATCGCAAACACTGGCTTCATGTCATTTAGATCATTGATGACAATGGTTAGCTGACAGGCTGCCGAGTTCCTTTCGGCGACTGTCCTGTTTGGGCCTCCATCTCGAGCAATGGCTATCACCGTGTACTGAGGTATCCTTTCTCTATCAAATTGCTGAAAAAGGTGTGCATAAAAAATCGTCAATAATTTACAAGACACTATGAAAAAACTCTACAACAACTCTACATTATTCAACATCTCTACAGCAACTCAATCATTGTCGTATTGAAGCCAATATGATATCATATCGTATTTTGTTTGAGATTTAAATGAAAGAATTAGAAAAAATTCCCTGTATGAAGCTCATCATGTAGGGTTTAATGCTTCACAAAATGCCCTTTGTATTCTAAAGTGGGTGTTTGCTGGATAGGTGCATACATTTGCTATCTTCGCAAGGTATGGGTTTATGTGCTTAGCACAGGAGGACCACTGAATAACATAAGGTTAATCTAAGCAGTGCAACCCCAGTCCTTCCTCTCGATGCGACCACACCTCGTGATTCCTTTTGCCAGAAATTAAAAAGAGCTGGCAACTCTCCTCACTCTTTCATTGCGAGTTTGACCTGGATGGGGATCGAACCACAACCTATAGATTGCCAGTCCAACTCGCTTAAACATCCGGCCATTCTTGCCATGTAAAATCATAGAAGCAGCTTGTTAAATTTTTCTTCCAGCTTTTAATTTTCCGTGCAATGTACCGTTGTCACATGTATAAAAAGCTTTCGGATCCCACAGGAAAGCTATAGTTTTGGCTCCCTGCTCTTGGCTACTCTTATGAGTGCAAGGTATAGCTTTATGAAATGAAAGCCACTGGAGCTCACGCTGTCAAGTGCTTAGTGTTCTTGAGAGGGGTTTTTGAATGCGGTAAATCAAATTAACATGCACACCGTAGCTACTGTTTAACTTTTATACTGGTCTCTGCAGCGAAATCTGTCAATCGAGTCGAAACAAAACTTTGCTATTGATTTAGTATACATTACTCGCGATAGACACAAAGATATTAATATTCCAACAAAAACATACCTTTTTAGTCTTTATTTCACCATTTTTCTTATCAATAACGAAATCAGTGGTCTCAGAACTGCCAACATTTTCCGGCGCGCTACTTGAACCGCCTGATTGACTCCCTCCTTTGCTGCTGATCTGTAATAGGCTGTACTCAATCTCGCCATTACGTCCTTCGTCGTCGTCTGTTGCAGTTACCGTAATGACTTTAGTGCCAATTGGCGAGTTTTCGTACACGTTGGGCTTGTAATCCAGACATTTCTTGAATACTGGCGACTTGTCATTTTTGTCATCAATGTTGATGGTGAGAATGAAAAATCCTGTGTGTTTACCATCCGATGCGCTGATTTTCAGCTGGTATTTGAAGACAAAGAACTGAGAGTCCCTCACAGTCACTTTGCCGGTTAAGGAATCAATTGCGAACAGGTTCTTCTCATTGCCTGAAACGAAAGCATAGGTTAGGCGATCGTTGTCAACGTCTTTCGCTTCCACTACGATTATGACCACTCCGTTTGCCGTTCTCTCTGAAATGTACAGGGTTGCTCTGTCAGGGGTGAAGATGGGGGCATTGTCATTCACGTCTTGAACAGTGATGATAACTCCAGCGATTGCAGAGCGTTTGATCTTTCCTGAATCTTCAACCTTGATATTGAACTTATATGTCTTCTTTTGGTCAGCGTCCAGGCTCCTGACTGTCCTGATTTCGCCTGTGATCGGGTCAAGCCTAAATGTATCAGAAAAGTCTTTGGTCGAGTATGTCAGAAATCCGGGTGTACATACACCATTGGCACCGCAGTCTTTGTCTGTAGCAGACACTGTCATGACTAGATGGTTGACTTTAACGTCTTCTCGAACTGCAGCACTTTTGTACTCCACTTGAGTGAAATGTGGTGGGTTATCGTTGATGTTTTGAACCTGTATGACAACATTCGTAGTCGACTTCAAAGACGTTGCTGCAATCTCGCTTGCTTCCACAACCAATGAAAAGGAGCTCTGGTCGTATTCATAATCCAATGGTCTTTGAAGACGCACATTACCTTTGCTATCAACACGGAACTTGTCCCCGGTGTTGCCTTTAGTGATTTTATACGATACAGCTATTCCTGACAGGCTTTTTGCATTGACTGTACCAAGGACTTTGTCAACATTAGCTTTCTCTGAAACGGTAAATTGGTAAAGGTTTTTACCAAAGACCGGAGGTTCACTCACAACACTGATCTCGATTTTTACTTGGCCACTGCTTCGCTTGGGTATTCCACTATCTGAGGCTTTAACATCAACCAAATACTTGCTTGATGTTAGGCTGTTCATCTTGGATAATTCTATCTGATTTGTGACAGGATTAATTGTAAATGGGACATTTGGCGTTACAATCTCGAACGAAACCTTGCCAGCTGACCCACTATCTGGATCTTTAGCAATTAACTTGATGACTTCAGTTCCTATTCTCGCGTTGGCATTGATTTTAGCCTTGAGATTTGGCATATTGAAAACTGGCGTGTTGTCATTAGCATCAACAACCGTTATTCCCAGTTTGTAATTCATGTACTGCTTCTTGTCTTGAGAATTGTTTTCTTGGATAACAACATCATAGTATTGTACCTTTTCAAAATCCAGTTGCTTAGCCACGTAGATCTCTCCGGTTATAGCGTTGATCTTAAATGGATGAACTTTAGGAGACATGATTTGATAGCTTCCCAATGGATAGACTCTAGGCAGGTCAACGACAACTGGAGATGAAGAAACTGCTGCAGTTTCGGGCACCGATCGTTTGATTTTGAGTTGGTCGGGCCGGAAGTTTGCGAAGACTATCCGCACCTTGACATCTTTAGTTTTCTTTGGAGTACCACGATCTGTTGCTCGTACAGTGAACTCGGCGAAGTTCTGACCAGCATTAAGGGTTTCAAGAGGCTTTTTCAACTTGATCTCGCCAGTGCTCGGCTCTATTTTAAACTGCTCCTGCTGTGCTTTTTCAATGATTTTATATGTCAGCAAGTCTCGCTTATCAAGATCTTGCCCTTCTGCTTTCAGGAGTAATTCACCCATTACAACCTTGTTGGTTATGACTTTCTCAATCAGGCCATTGACAGCCTTGGGAAATATAGGCTCGTTATCATTAACATTCTTCACTTTGATTATCGCCTTGGTCGTTGAGCTTCTTTCACTATTATCCTTGGCAAGTATGGTGAGAGTATAAATCTCGCCTTGTTCAGCATCTAGTGCGTGTATCGAGGATATATCACCAGTGTATTTATTAATCTGGAATCTATTAGCAGTGTTACCAGAAATGATACTGTAAGTAAGAGGATCAACACTTATAGCTTTGACAGTTCCTTTCATCACGGTATTCTCTACTACCTCGAACTCAAAATTTGATAATGCAAACTTGGGTACTCCATCACTGGTGATGGTCCTGACAATAACATTAGCTTGGCCACTTTTGGCTGGTATTCCTTTGTCAGTAGCTTTAGCAGCAAGGTTGAAGGAGGAATCGGTAGCCAGAGCTATGGTCTCTCGTAGGGTGATTATTCCCGTGGCGCGGTCAATCGCAAACACATTAAACTTGTCATTTATCAGTTCGTAGAATACTTCACCATTTTTGCCACTGTCTAAATCAGAGGCATAAAGTTGAAGTACTTTATCACCGGCTTTTGCGTCTTTGCGAATCTCGGCTTCGTATCTTGGGTTAGAGAATAATGGTGCTTCATCGTTTTTGTCAGTTACCTTGATGATGAGATTCTTCAAAGCTGAAATTTAGAGGTAAAAAGGTAAGATTTAAGCAACAAATCATTCGCATCATGAATCATTCAGGGCGAATGGATGGAGGAGGTGGGGGAAGGACAGCAGGGGTCAGTAGAAGGTCCCTTCATATTGCAATTTGCTTTTTTAAAGCAATATGGAAGCAGCGGATTGAGCTACTTCAAACAATGGCATTGCCCTGAAATATTCAGCAAAGAATTCGAAATAGAAAACGAGAGGCCACGGAAGAAAAAATTACTAAGACCTGCATATTTGAATGCAAAACAAGGGTGGCCCACAGTTATTTGCGTTGCTGTTGTTGATGTTGATGGCTTAAGTCAAACGTATTTTTCGTTAACCGCCGAGACCTTTATGAGTTAATAACTTTCAAAGTGATCTATTTGGTCCCAATTTTCGATCCCCATCCCGTGCGGCACCCATTAAAACTTTATCAGATCATAAGGGATCAAAATCAATAGCTCTATTAAGCCCTGCTCTCTTATAACGCCCCCCTTTCAAACAGAAATTTGAAATGAGCCCCCTCCTTCCTGTTAGGCCCCCATTTTGTGCCACGATTTAGTGATAGCTCATGATGTATTTCATCGTAATATTGCCAATTTCTAATTTCACATGCTTGAGATTCAAGAGTTTCTTCTCAAGTTCTGTCTTCAAAGTCTCTAGCAGCCCTTAAGAATCCGACAGCGCAGTGTACGTTCCTCGAACACCCAATCCACCTTCTAAAATTCAAAAGCCCCCCTCTCTATTGAGTCTATTGAGCCTCCCTTTAGAACCAGGAAAATTAATTATCTTGGGCTCCCACCCACCGTGCTATTTATGCCGATGTTATCTTACCAAAAAACCGATCTTACCGTATTGGGGAGAACTGATCTTTTCTGCCGCCTTTATAGTAATGATATGTTTATCCAGTTGTTCGTAATCAAGCAGATTATTCAGAGTGACTTCACCATTTACGCTTACACTGAACTTATCGACGCTGTATTTGTTATAAACTTGAAGCAGACTATATTCAATGCTTCCTTTCAAGTCTTTGTCATTGTCCGTTGCGCGTACTTGGTATAACAATGTCCCTTTCCCTGGAAAATTAATCACATTTATTAAATAGTACATATTGTAATGTGTATTTAAAATGAATCATAAGTAGCTGCTAGGCGCTAAATTCTGATATGTGCGATTCTGCAAAACGAATGACATCATAAATTTTCTTGCTTCTGCATAATTCTATCACTTTTGCTTCGCTCGCTTAGCAGAATACACCTGAATAGATGGCGTTTTGAATTCTTAGACAGCAGATAAGATAGAAGCTAGCAGTTAAAGTACTGAAAATTAGACTCCGGAACAGCTTTTTAATTTGAAAACGAAGAGTGATGCGCGATGTTTGCACATGCAAAATGCTAAATTTGCTACTTAAATTTAATCACTTTCGGCTAGCAGTATTCATCAGAATAGATGACACTTGAAATTCTTTTGGAAAGCAATTTAGACAGAAAAAGTACATGCAGCAATATAATTAGAAACATACCACTAGACTCGGGAATAACTTTAGTAACAGCACCATATCCATCAATGAATACAGGCGAGTTATCATTGTCATCAGTCTTGGTATTGACAGAGAACAAGGTGGAAGAGACACGATTCTTGTACTTCATTATGACTGTCATAGAGTATCTGTCCTTTTTGGTGACGTCACGATCAATATGCTTCTGTACATACACATTCTTTGAAAAGTCAATGCAAAAACTCTTGTCTTCATTTCCATATGCAATATCATACTGAATAAAATCATTGGGAGTGTTATCCTTGATTGATACGCTCCCAACACTTCTTCCCACTGGACTGTCGTCATCTAGGTTTCCCTTGAAGCGGGTGTCTGTAAAAGATGGTGGCTTAGTGCCTGCAATTACAGTGACTTTAATTGCAAGATCCTTGCTCTTTGGTGGTGTTCCCTGGTCTGCAGCCCGTAAAACTAAATTGTAGGTTCCGGTTGAGCTGTAATTGAGGAAATTAGGAATGGGTCAATTATTCGAATATTAACAGTTTAATATACCAAGAATGAGATTGGAGTCTATAAGCTAATAAGAGCTCATTTGTATTTAGGATAAGTCCCTTTGTCTCTAGGATTATACAAAATACCTCATTCTTTAATTCCATTCTAGCTCGAATCCTTGAGACTTAATTAAAGCCCTTTTGGATGTCATGAAGGTGATAATAAATGTTTAAAAACAAGTTTAAAGAACTGTAAAAGTTCTGTTAAGCTCAGAAGGATTATTTAGCTATAGAGGTCCTAAAGAGAGGTTTATTACAAAATACAGGATAGAGATTCCAGAGTCTAAAAAGAACATTACTAAAAAACATAAAATTCTTATAACATTTATTAGCAAATTCAAAGAATCTCTAGGTAGCTATTAAATCTTAGATGGGCATAGGTAGCTGAACAGCACATATAAATTTGCTGTCCAAGTTAGGAACTATTCTAAGATCATTCAAGATATTCTGATTTCTGCTTTTTTAGTTACACAGAATCCAACATTAAACGATTATTATCATATGCTGTATATTCTACAATCAATCTATTTCTACAAGTGACAAATTGAGGAATAAGAAGTAGACTGACGTGATCTCTTGGGTTGATGACACAATGCCAGAATCTGCATTTGCAGTGAAGGGTACAGCAGTACTGCCAGCGTTCACGATCAATGTGTATTTCAGTGCTCCATTTGAGCCAGAGTCCTTATCAAATGCTTTATACTGGGGAAAATAAAAATACCAATAAATACCAAGGGTTTGGATATAAGCACTGCAAAAGTAGAGAAGCGCAAGCAAAAATTTTAAAATGAACACATAGATTGGTAGCAAGCATCAAACAGCTCTTCACTCATCCATAAAAAGAGCTATGTAACTCTAAGAGTTTAAGTGCTGATAGTTTAACTGCTCTGAATGTGGCTGCCAAGATTACAACCAACTGAACATTCCTGACTTGCTATAAAATTGCTCTACGTTTTTTGAGACAATAAATCCATAATTTATGCAATAGAAAAGAAATTATCAAAATGTTCTATGTATTTCAGGAATGTCCATCTGAGCAAGGGTAGATGAAAGATGGGGTTTCCTGCGAGCGTGTCCATGATTTTCCCTCTATCTTGGGGGTGATAATAGGCTAAGATGCAGCACTGCAAGATACTTGTGTCACTGATGTACTGTACAATTTCAAAAAACATATACAAGGACTCTAAATGATGCAAACTCAAGACAATATGGTCAATAGCTGAGCAACATATTATTATCATTAAGGCAATTTACTAAATTAATATGCAGCTAGAAAATCGGTAGCACTTACCATGCTAACAACAGTCGCAGTAGGTGCATTATTTCCAATAGTTACTTCAATTGAATCCCCTTTTACATTGAACTGTGGTGTATTATCATTGGCATCCAGAACAGTAACTGTGAAAATTTTCTCTGCAACCACTGGTGGGTTACTGCCCCTCTTTGTTGCCCTAACAACAACTTTGTACTCTGATCTAGTTTCAAAATCGAGCATTTGATTATGAGTGATAAGACCATTAGCATCAATATTAAAAACACTTCCAGTATTTCCTCCAACTATAACATGGTCAATGGAACCTCCAGTGATAGTTGCTTTGGCATTTAATACATTGCCCATTGGTATTTCTTCACTCAGGCTAACTTTGTCTACCACTCCAAACTTTGGAACTTCCACATTATCGCCAAGAACTGATACAGTCACTTTAACATCTTTTATTTTTGGAGGTGATCCTGCCATGGAACAGAAAAAATGCAACTCAAGTTAATACAGCCCGGTAATTTTTTTGAAAAAATGAGGATATAGAAGAATGTTTTTATATGTCTGTTATCAATTAACAATATACAGAACTTAAAATCATAAAGACAGTTAAGCAAAAAGTATAGTTTTTGGACTCAAAAGTACTTATGGAACCAAAACATTGACATCCTCATTTTATTAAAATTCTCTTTAAATTTGCAAAATTTGCAAAATTTCAACAGTCTTATGTCACCTTTTATACAATTCAATTACAATTTCATGTTATTCAAATAGTTTAATTACAATATATATGTTATAAAATAATGGTTTATGATAAATCCAAGGTAAATAATTAAAACTACTTGGGCACACTTGGAAAAACCCAGGTGGGCTATCTGGCCAAGTGCCCCCTTACAATATTTAAAAGTATCTTAATAAAAATTGAGATTTAAAACAACAGTAACAAAACATAACAGTAAGATGCAAAACAGTAAAATATCACTAACAACTATGTTTATAACTACAACTACGAATAAGCAAATCAGTGAAAAAAATAACAAATAAAAAAAAAAAGGGTTACAATATGTCAGTCAAAAAGATGCACTAAATAGGACAGATTTTGGAAACTAACCTTGATCTGATGCTCTCACAGTCAGTTGGTATTTTTTGTCTTTCACCAGGTTATCGCGTACTGAAAGCAGCCCAGATTTTTGGTCAATGTTGAATCTAGGAATCACAAAAATATTTATCAAAATGTTATCAAAAGTTAAGAAATATGTATTCTGAGATTTGGTCATATACCCATAAAAATTCAGAAATGAGCACAATATTCCAAGGTAATCAACATTTTTGCTTCTGGTAAATCCATTTACATCAGTGTTTTTATTAGATGGCCATATCACAATACAAATTCACAGTATTCATATGCATAAACACACAAACAAATCTGAGATAAAAATTCAATTTGAAAGAGAATATTATGGCTGAATTATAATTTGACTACATAAGAAAGTAACTTAAGTATATCAATAGGCAGGCTCTTTAATGAGAAAGTGATATTTAAACATGAAAGTGTTTTGAAGTAAAAGGTCTACCTGTTTGAGTCAGCTGTGGCAATAATTTGGAACTTGAGGGCTCCATTGCTTCCTTCATCTTCATCAGTTGCAGCAACACTCAAGACAGAGGACCCAATCTTGCTTGAAACTTTCACAGATGTTGCATAGGAATCTTGAGTGAATTCAGGCAGATGGTCATTAGAATCTAAAACTGCAACCTTCAGTTCAGCAGAAGAAAACTGCATGGAATTCGTTTTAGTTATAGCCCTGACTGTAAATTTGTAAGATGGGTGTTTCTTGCTCCACTTCAAAACTGCAGATGTCTCCACCAGGCAACTGCTATATCTTGTCTTAATAGTGAACAGTGACATAATGAGGGGAGTAGCATCAAAGCCAAAGTCACAGCTAAAAGAGCCAGAGGTTCCTACAACAGGCATATCTTTAACAGCTGTCATTGATGGAGAATTTTCTTGAATGCTTGCAAGATGTTTGAATGCACCAAAATTTGGTGGCTCTGGAGATCTTACATCATCTTCTACAACAACTTTCACATTTGCAGAGGCAACATTTTTTCCATCTGTTGCCTGTACTTTAATATCATATATGCTCTTCTTCTCAAAGTCAAGGTTTTGCACAGAAAATTGTCCTAAAATAAGAAATAGACTTGTCAGAGGAATAATCTATTTGAAGATTCTCAAAGTTCAATGTTTTTATTAGGCCTTCTAAATAGATAAATGAAGAACCTAAGAAATATGATTTGGTAACATTTGTTTAAAATTCACAATTTTGAAATGTCTTAAGACTATGAAGGAATTTAAGGGACTGTCTTGAAATTTTGTATCAGTTTCAATTCTTGATCAGTTTCAAATTAAGTCTGTTTTGGGGCAATTGAATTTATTGGGTCAATTGGGAGCATAAGCATCTAGTCAGTCACTCAGATATTGGACCAATTCATTATTTTTCAAAGATATACAGAAATACTGGTCACAGCATATGTTAATACCATAACATAATTTTATTTTAAGGTTTAAGTGTGCAGTTAATCTCTGCTAAGTTTTTCCAAAGATTATGAAGTCGCTGGGTGACAAATCATTTGAGATTGGAATAATTGATGATGTCTAAGGTTCAACAAGGGATAAACTAAATCTTAAGCAGCCAATTAAATTTTCTTCCATATTGAATAGTTTGAGATTCACATTGTGAAGCAAAACACACCATGGGCATAAATTGAAAGCATGTTCTGAATCATTAAAAAACTTCAAATGGTGTGATACAAAGACCTTATTAATAATAAAAAGCTTCCATTATGTCTGTGGAGAATAATATATTAAATGCAGTATGAATTATAAATCATAGTTAGGCATACACAGTAGCACACAGGATAGAATTCATGTAGAGTTTTTGATGAAAAATTACTGAAAGGAACCACAGGAAGATATATAACAATAATGGTGGAGAAAATTATTCATTACTGGAGCATTGACAACTGCAATGATAAGACCTGGTGTAGTATCTCAAAAATGCTTAAAGACAGAGTATATACTACCTATATTAATTCTGAAATGTTGTTTATTATCTTACATATATGAATTTAAAATTCAGACAATAGCAAAAGAAGCATCTGTGGGATTCTGATGAATAGCTATTGATAAAATAACACTTTGCCTGTTTTTCAATTGACATTCAAGGAAATAGTCAATAACTGATTCAAGAAGTAGCATTGATATTGTAAATGTGAATTGATCATGACATAAATTTGCTAATGCATGTGAAATGTCAGCATTGGAAGCAGGAAGTCTGGAGAGAATCATAAAAATCCCATAAGATATTATGCCACATGATCAGGCTACAGCTGTGTAAACGCAATGCTCTCTGATTAATGTTTTCCTTGCTTCCTCTGTTGAATCTGTTTTTTCTCATAGGGTCATTACCATAAAACCACAGCTTTACAACAAACAAAACACTTAAGTGATGAAAAAATCCATGGGATTATTTCAAATGTCAACAATTGACCAACATTCAAGTATTGGAAACAATAACTGTGAAGTCATGAAACAATATTAAAGAATTCTCTTTAGTTAACTCAAGTACAGAGAATTATTAATTAATTCAATTCATATTTATAAACATCAAAATTCACTTCATACATACAAAACAAATTTAATCTGTTCTTTAGTTTTGAAAAACATGGAATAAAGCAAGAAAACCAATCTACAACTGAAAAACAAAAAGGGGACAAACCTGTTTCTTTATCGATAGAGAAAACATTATCACCATTTCCAGAAACTATGGAATATGTCAGCTTCTTTGTCAGAGTACCATCTTTATCAGTGGCAAAGAGACACACCAAGTTTGGAATATATCCCATATTCTCAGGAACTCGAAGATTTATGTTGGGTCTTGGAAAAACTGGAAACTCATCATTTTTGTTT
>JAACYV020237085.1:0-18389 GCA_009936425.2 Chrysaora fuscescens | reverse complement strand
CTCTCCCAATCTGTCAATCACTATAGCTAATACCAAAGGGGCGGACATGAAGAATGATCGGTGAATTATATAGCCTAAGCCTTCATGACAATTGCAATTACTGAGAGTGTTTTCTCTATCATTCAATGAGGACCATTCCCACGATAATGATTGGACTGTACAATTGTTGAGATTTTCTCCGCTTACTGATAAGCACACTAGGTAACTAGAAGAGCATGTAGCTTTCTAATCTTTACATTGCAAACATCTATTTATATGGACAGAGCGTAACTTAAAGTTTTCATCGGCCTCATCTTGGCATACTGTGTTGTCTGCTAGATGATTCATAAGACTATGGTAAAACTCGCTCGAGTCATCCTCCATAGGACACTTTTTCTGGTCCCTATAATATATCCCATTGCACGATCAAAAGGTAAGGGTCCCGTGGATGAATTTCTAAGCTTTTGATTAATCTGCTTCATACAGCTGCAAATTTCAGTATTGCAACTATCTACTGTTGGTAGAAGCTCGCATATTACACAAATAATTTGCAAAACAGAGTTAAACCAGCAGTTATTGTAAGAGTTTATTATTCCATTTTGACTTACAACCTTGAGGGAACCTAGATTTTCAGGACGTTCTTGCAAAGGATATACATAATCCTCTATTACAGACTTGAAATCATCATTTTTACCAAACCACGAGGAGGAAAAGGCGGTGACATCACCAACTGCATCAAGCAAAGGAGAATGTCGAAAGTGATAGAGATAGTTAGGGAAGTATTCTAGAGAGTTTCTACAGCAATCAGGACAACAGAAAAGTAGTGCTGCAACAGCATAGTATTTGTCCAGCAATACGCACTTTACATGGAACCATTTATCGCAATGATCACACAAAACCCAATCTACCTCATCCGGGGCGGAATTATCTTCTGACTTTTTACACACTTTACAGCGATCTTTTGTTACAAAAGCCATTCTACTGTATCTCTGTTTTTCGCTAGCCGAAAGCCTTTCCCAGGACCTCCTTAGTTGCTCTTTTACATCACTCATCGATGTACTTTTTCTTCTTAGATCTCTACATACTTCTCTTTTGAAAGGTCCAAAGCCTTCAGAGTGCACAAAATTTTCCCGCACTTTCTTTGGAGGCACAGCGTAGTCAGTTGCGTTGTGGGAAGGAGCATTCTTTTTCATTTCAACGTTTTTCTTCCTTGAAATTTCATTGTTAGTCATGCTCCATGAATGTTTGGTTTGTGATGTGGCAGTTTTCATGTCAGCCTTGCGCCATTCCTTTTCAGAAGCTGGGCAGAAAAATGCAGTGGTTTCTCTGGAGGCTGTTGATACTTACCTTTCACTATATTTCCTGTAGTGGGTTTTGTTCCTCGACCTTTGTCTTTGTTCCACTTTTCCTCAATTTTGTAAGACTTCCTCTTGCAATCTCCATACTCGTCACCATGGGCCTCACAGTGCTTTGCATTGTGAAATATTTTGTTCATTTTTCTGTAATATTTATTTTCAGATTCATCAAATTCTTGTTTTGTGAATTTGACTCTGTCCAGGGAATTTACATATTGTCTCCGGAGTCCTTTGTTCACTTCCCAACACTGCCTAACGTAATTCTCCATGGGAATTCTTAATTTAGCTCTATCTTGCTTTTTCATGCTGAAGAACTGTTCTAGACTTGCGTTGGTGGCATTTTTTTTAGCAAATGTATTTCCACCCAAAGAAGGTAATTCAAGATCGTACTCCTTGTTGTACCTCGCTAAATTTCCCAAACACATGTTACTCCACAAAGTAATATAGGGCAGTCTAGACTCAACCCATTTAAAGAAGTTCGGCATAAAGTACCTATTCACCTCTGCATTGATATTTTGTGATGCAAACCTGTGTTGCGTATCTTTCGAGTCAGTTAGCTGCTCGATCCAGAATCTTTGCATCAATGACCCACGTGGCTGATTTTTCTGGTTGGTGTCTAAAGACATCTAATTACCATTCAGTTACTCATTTAGATAGGATATCTAACCATAGAATAATAGCGTGATTAACTTTTTGGCTGCATGTAGCATAGAAATAAAAATGCTGAAACACACCCTCTTTAGAAATTGTCAATTTTCTATTTCCCCGAGAAGTCACGCAAAGTCTTTTTCAACCTAATAAAATCTAGTTTCGAAGAACAACATCTAATTACCATTCAGTTACTCATTTAGATAGGATATCTTACCATAGAATAATAGCGTGATTAACTTTTTGGCTGCATGTAGCGTAGAAATAAAAATGCTGAAACACACCCACTTTAGAAATTGTCAATTTTTTATTTCCCAGAAAAGTCACGCAAAGTCTTTCTCCACAAAAGCAAAAAAGAATGAAGAAGAGAATATAGTTATCCGGTATCTTCGTATATTGCTCGAGCATTGGCAAAATCTTATTTTGTTTTCCAGAGAACCCAGCAAGCCATTTGGTAGCTGGAGCTTTTTTCCCAGTTCCCTTCTTCGAATCCCTGAACAGGGTAATAAGCCTGCCCGCATTTTTAGGTAACAGGTTCAGACGAGTCTGCAGAAGAGAGTTACGTTCTATGTCACATCCCTTTTTATACCCGGTATTCCACATGACTGTACAATATAATTAATCAGGGGGGGGGCAATGGAAGTTGCGTTTGCGCAGTTCAGTGCTTTTCACGAAGAGCTCATGGCTGACATTTGATAATTGCTTGAAAACACACACGAACATGTCAGTACATTGAAAGTCAGTAAACAAACCAGAAACCTATTGATAGGGATGATAGGGTGTTTATAAAACGCTACGTTTCAAATAAGGAGAACTGAAACCAGTGAGAAGGAAACAATTTATTTCTAAATAGATTTCAATTTGTTGTCTTGTTTTCACCAATTATGCGCTGGGGAGTCATTTTCCATCTTCGATATTTTACAAGAAACAAAAGTAGAAATTTTCTAAACCTAATTCCTTGTGTGCCTATAATATTCTTAGCATCATGAAACGAAAAAAATCAATATTTGAATTCATTTCGATTTTTTAAGCTCTTCCGGAGCCGGCCCGTTGGTCGTTGAGACATATACCTTTTCACCAATTATGCGCCGTGGAGTCATTTTTCATCTTCGATATTTTACAAAAAACAAAAGTAGAAATTTTCTAAACCCGATTCCTTGTGTGCCTATAGTATTCTTAGCATCATGAAAGAAAAAAATCAATTTATGAATTAATTTCGATTTTTTAGGCTCTTCCGCAGTTCTACTCGAATGCCCTCGAATCCCTACCAATCCCTATCAATCCCTAATCCCTATCCTATTACAGTTTGATAATGGCATCCGTAAATGGTTGCCGAAATATCACTGAAAAAAAAAAATTAAACAAGGTTAGAAAATCCACAATGATGTTCTTAATTTATTTACTTGTTTGTCTAACCTAAAATGATGTCGTTCAAAAATTAATCCCTATCCCTAATTGCGTCGTACTAGACTCTCATTACGACGAAGATAATTGGTGACGTCCCTGGGAGCACGCGCAATGGCGCGCTCGCACCGTCGCAGTGAGCTGCGTAGTCAAATCGTAAGTTCGACACTATCGACTATGGCGATAAGGCGATACGTACAATACGTTTCAGAAACTGAGTTGGATAAAAGAAGGTAGCTGCGAATCTCAAACTTGGGCCTACGTAGTAATTTTTTAAATTATAATAACTGTATGAAATTCCCCAATTCTCGTGACAGAAATTCCTCACAAAATGGGAAGAATATTTCTGGATCACCCTGGTGGTATTCGTCTCTTCTCTTGCGCAAACTGCGATACCGTGTTGACTAACAGGGATGAGCTAATCTCAGTGGTAAGTTGAAATTCTGAAAAGGCAATTTGCCTTATTTTACTGTCTAGTTAATATCCAACTTCTGAAACTGAAGGACCCGCCGACCCCGAGAAATAGTTTGTAGTGAGTTTGAAGTGATTTTGCATTGAGTTTATGGAAACTCAAATTCAAAAAACAAACTCTTTTTCAGCATCAATTGGCCTTTTGTCGCAGGCAAATTAGGCCTTTTTTGTACAAAAATTATACAAAAATTCAGGTGTCAACACAAAAATGTTGTCGTAAAAGCAAAACTACAGGTTTGCAGAAGAGCCTGCAAATTATGTTTTATTTTTTGGAATAAAAGTGTAGTTCAAAATTCTTATCCAATCAAAAATTCAAGAATTGAAGCAAGGGAGTGCATTATGAAAAAAATTGGGGGCTTATTGACAGATGTTTCAGCACAAAAAAATGATTGTCATGAAAAAAATTTATATTATAACGCGCAAATGTTTGTATGTATGCATCACAATTTCCTTTGTTTAGGGCTGCCCCGAATTATGGTCGACATTCTTTCTTTTTCCCCTACATTCACCCCTGGGGTGATGCCCCTACTGCCTGAGCAGTGTCAAACCTATTTTTTTTTGTAAACTTACTTTTCACGGTCTCGCCATCTTCGATCTAAAACGAATTTCCATCTTTGCTTCTCAAAGGCCCTTCCGCTAAACTGCTTCCGATCTTGCTTGCAGCAAATTTCGTTTTTTCTAGAAATTTTTTCCCATAGAAGGTCTGCTTGCATTATGTCATTTTATTTAAGTAAATTTTATTGGAGTTATCAAGTAAAGGCCCATGCATTTTTCTTTTTTGGCTAGCCTTGCTTTTCCATTCTTTCAAATGCTATGAGAAGACAAAGGATGCATTCCTCTGTTGTCTATCAAATGTCAATACGATTTTGTGCACGCTGCCTTTCAAATGTCAACTGATGCGTGATCGCCATGACAGCTCTCGAGTTGACTGTGGATTTATTGTGCAGCAATGCACCTAGCTTGCCAGGAAAGGACCTGGGGAACTAAGTTAGGTGAATCTCATTCTAGGCAAGATTGGGCAGGAACGGAGGGGCCAAGCAGCGGAAAAATGTTAATAATTACAAAAATAATTATTTTGCTCAAGGTTTCAGTGACGTCAGGATGGAAACGACACAGGAACGTTTGAATTAAATATAAAAATTATAATGATTCATTTTATCGAGGTTTTAGTGATTTAAGGATGGAAATGACACAGACCCTTGAGCAAAGATGCTGCGCAGTGGCAAAGAGCGCATTAGAAATAAATGTTATAATTATTATAATTCTTTTGATTGAGGTTTCAGTGATTTGGGGATAGAAACGACCAAGAACCTTGAGTTACTATAATATAATAATTATAACTTGGTTACAATCCACCCCTTCCACAGAAGACGGAAAAACGACACATCCACTAGTTACAAATAATACACAAGAACATTTCACCGCACACTATCAGAACAAGAATCAGATTCAGAATCATAGTCAGAATCAGATTAGAGATAGGCCTAAATGCTGTTGTTATCTCCTTTTCATCATACCAATTTTCATCTGTTGATTTTTAAAAGAGCAACAAGCTTTGAAATTAGTATATCTTCAAAGAACTACGAAAGGAAACAATTATTTCGCTGTTTTTGTTTCTTCGCTTCGACTTCTTTTGCCAAGAACATAATTAACATAATGATTAGATCAGATAATTAAAGAATTAATAATTAACAATTGAATTAATTAACAATAATTCAATAATTAAATAATTAAATAATTTTTTCAGCAATAACTATCATTTTCCATCCTCGATTTCATTGTTGGGAGAATGTTTGGAAGGAAATTCATGGCATTTTGTACAAAAACCAAGGAAAACTTTTTCAACCAAGACAGAAATGAATCTTAGCGATATTTCAACCCTATTTCAATCTTTATTTGTAAAATGCAGGACTCGTTCTGGTAGACATTTTGGATTTTTTTCAAACAACCCACCTCAGTCAGCAACATATCTAACTTAAATAACATCATGTAACTAAGGTTTTCCTTCACTCGACTAAAGAAGTAGGAGCACAGAATACATCTTAATTGTATTTAAAAGCTGTTGAAAAAGTTTTCATCTTCGTCCGATTCATCAAAGTTGTCATCTTCTAATACGTCCAAGTCTTCCTCGCTGCTATCGTCGTTGTGATCAATCAGCATCTCGGCAACATCGTCAGGGTAGCTGTCAAGGCTCCATTGAACATTACAATCTTCATCCCATCCCGCACCTCAAATTGGACTTGCATGGTGGAAGGAGGCTGAGATCGATTATTTTGTTTTCTTTCTCAAACCTTTGCATGAATATTTTATATCAGAATTCATTTACTGAATTGACACGCTGATTGCCATATAGACAACAAACAAATATCTCACTTGTTCTAGTTTGGCTTTCTGAGGGCGTAGCAGACCTTCCTAATTCTGCAAAAGCATCGACGAATTTAGCCTTTTTCACCATCGTTTTCCAAAAAGTAACCTTTCCTGTCCTAAAGAATCCAGAGACATAATCGTTGCCGTAGAGCGCATGAAACCCAAGCAAAGCATTTCTCTTGTTTTCGATGTGGTGACGATGTGGCATTCAATATTTGTCTGCTCTTTCCTGTTCTGTTATTGATAAGAACATGAATATCATTGAACTCATGAGCAACAAAAAGCACCAAAACATCAATGTCTCCAGACGGGGACCTGACCATTACATAATCACCAGATGGAACGTCAGCAGCATGAACAAGGGCAATCAATTTTGTATCTGCTTCTTCGTGGTTACATTCCATCCAAGAGTGGACCCCCGTAACTTCATTTTCAGTCACCTTGTGCAATTGCTCTTTCCTGAGAAAAAGATTGATTTCCCACCAAGTCGATGCTTTCCCTAGGTGAATGCTCTCAGGAGAAGATTGAAAAGCATTTCCTTATTTTCTCCATTGTTCAGGAATGTTGGAAAATCGTACGGAGCCTTCATATCTTGGCTGCTCAATACATAGCGCTCGCTCACTCCTCTCTTCTGCCGTTCTCCTCCTTTGATGCTGTTATCTTTATACGTATCACAGACAATGAAAATCGTTGTGAATTGTGCTGGTATGGTTGATATGATCTTCCAAGCAAGATGTCTAATCGTCTCCACTTTACCAACTATGCTCCTGATGGAAACTGCAAGATCCAAGAAGTAGAAGGTAAGCTGGGAAGGAGGTGGCATTTCATCTGGTGTCAGCACAGCAAGGTCAGCCAAAGCCACGTCAAACAGTTTGCTTTTGAATGTCTTTCTAATTGTGCCATCAGAGGTGCTGAGAGGATATGACACGGGTGCAAGATCTATCCCGGCTTCATGTTTGTTTGAATAGGTAACTAGCATACCTACAACATCTCTTTGAGATGTGAGCTCTTTGGTCTTTCCATCATTCTTCAATTTAGATTTGACATTTGAGTCCTTGAATGTCTTGAAAGGTTCCTTTTTGATAGGAGAAAAGAACATTTGTTAGGGTGTGTCAGTTGTTAATCCTTCTCCGAATTCATTCATTCGCTCTTTACCTCTACTTTCAACAGTAAGTAAGGACTCACTGACTTCGTTACTTACTGTATATCCGGAAACACGATTGTACAGTTTGTCTTGCTGGAGGTCAGCGTCAAACTGATCGATGAATTGGGATTTGAGTGTTGTCTTGAGATGTTCCACAGTTCTGTTAGATTTGACAATCTCACTTGGTCGCAGGCATTTTATAGTAGACTGCGCTGATCGCAATCCAGAAATATCTAACAGAGATTTAGCAAATTTGGTTTGATAAGGCCTGTTCATAACCCACTTGCAACGGTGTCCGGCTTGGATGGAAATTTCGAAACACCTCCTACAAAAGAATGGAAAAGTTTCAAAATGGCTTAATCAAACATTCAACCTTATATCAGGGTCAGAAGAGAACTTGTAAGAAGTTGAAAGATTCATTCGTTTTAATATGCGCTTCCTTTGTTAATGTTTCTGTTATGCACTGTTAAAGCAATCTACTTAGAATTTCTGTTGATTGATTTCTTGTTGACAAAGCTTTTCTTTCGCTCCTGAACGACTGAATTCAAGGGATTCCATTGACTTTAGGTAGTAGGTACCGTAACGAGCATAGTGCAAGCGATTTGTGGCGAAGCAAAAGGGTAACGACTCTTTCCACATGAGCATTCGTAAATCAAAATCCTTTCGGTTGATCGAGTAATGAAATTTATGCTGGTGATCAACAAGCTTCATATATTGGCACCAAAATTGTGGTGTCTTACCAAATTCTCCTTTCAAACAACTGGTCTTCAATGCTTCGTAATTGCTGTCATGCTCAGCTTACATCTTTAGTTCCAGGACGGCTCTCAGCAAATTTCGGTAAAACCTCTGGAACCTCTGGCATGAACCGTTCAATGAAGAGTCTTTCTAATGCTTCACCAAATGCTTCGTGGACTGTCCATCATCGATTATAATGCTTTCCACTCATAACCCCAGAGTTACTTCTAGAACTACATAAGCCAGCTTGAAATATCACGTCCTCAAACCCACTACCAGTCACCCACTTGCCAACTGTACCAAAAAATGCCATCATCGCATGGAAGTCTCCAAGATGAATGATGATGTCAGACCATGCATCCAGGTCGTTCCATACAACATGGAATTTCTTCATCGCAGCACCAACATCAAGGGAGATTTGTGTGTAACACATGTTTACTTGTCTTGCTAACCGTCTCCAATTAGCGTCCCGTACTCAGTAATTGGTGTAGGGAGAGGGGGCAAGTATGTCATATTTGTTGCTTTGCTATCTGCAATCTTAAAGAGGCATATAATCCATCCGACGAAACGAGGATGTAGTTGATCGACTGAATTGAGATATCGTACAGACTTCTGCAGTGTCAGCAGCTTTGAACAAATGGCAGCTGCTTCTTTACTGCCTCAACCATTGTCATTCCTGCAAATAATGGTGGTTCCGTCTTTGGATTGATCTTTTGACGGGGAGCTGTAGCAGATAAAGGAAGCTGAATTGATCTTCGTTTCGATCTTTCGATGCTGACATTTTCATTGCGAAGAATAGCTGCAGACGGCTCTTCTTGACAAGCAACGCCTGGTGTCGTATGGACAGATCCAGCACCTGTTGTGGTTTCATCGTTTCGATCGAAATTGTCCCACCAGAATATTGTCGATACCTGGAAATGAAACTCTTAATATTCATTTGGAGGAGAAACTGGTAGAATCTATTTTTCTTTACTCCATGATTTAAGGTGTTAATGTATGATAGAATCTAGGTTTACCGTTGCAGCAAAGCAACAATCAGTTAAAGGATGCCATGCCATGCTATTTCTAGTTTAGGGAAATTATCGAACAAACAAACCTACCATCTCACGTAAATTCACTGCAGGCAACTTGCTTCCTTGACTTACATTTTCACTCCTACAAACAACTATCAAGATAACCTACCCCATTTCTTGTGCAGCTTGCCTGCGCTGTTTCGATCTCATTTATCACATCGTCCAAAATGGAGTGTCGAAGTCTTGCCAGGATAGTGATTGGAAGCTTGTGGTCAGTCAAGCTATGAAGACCAAGGCCAACGGAGGTATGCTTCAACGTCAAGTATTTTCCCTTGGAAATCGCATAGACGATATCTTGGCAGAACGAGTCAGCTATTCTGTTGACCCTATCACTACACGAATGATGGCTGTCCTTTGGAGACAAGAGCATCTTCATGAAAGAATCTAGCATCTCTGGATATTGACTTTCAATGGAATTCAAACTTTCGACAGTCGGAGGCCATGGCAGGCTCGTAGCTTCCTCCAAATGCATGTTGCTTTTCGAAGTAATGGAGAATGTCGAGTAGACTCTTGACTGTGGAGGCATTATTTACTGATACCTGTTGAACGTGGTATCCAGGTGACAAAAAAACCAATCTTTCTTCATAAGACTTCTGCAGGCGACCCTTCAGCTTACTTCGTGCTTGTCTATTTCCAGGACTGCCATTATATTCTATCATGAGTGTCTCCATTGACAAGCATTGCTGTCCACCAATTATGTCATTATCGACGAGCGAAAGTACAGCATCGTAACTTCCAGTGGGCTGCGTTTCGTTACTGGGTCCTGCTTGTATATTCTCTCTAACAACTCTTGTATAATCAAGATAGCATTTCTCATGTTTCTGAAATTCTTTCTCTATCAGATCAGTGTTTGCAACGGCAACATTCATCTCTGCATCATTTCTCGCAGCAGCAGCATCTTTTACTGTTTTGTCAGCCTTTTGGTCACAATCTTAGTCAATTGTTTCTTCTTGTAATTCACTTTTATCACTTTCTTTTTGAAAATCATACAAATATCAGAAAAAAGGCCTCTTGGACGTGACTGTTCTGTGCCAGGTTGTTGCCGTGTTGTTGCTCGTGTAACTTTGGCACTGGGGTCTTGCACTTCATCTTTCTCTAGCTTTGATAGCATAAAAGCCCGGGCGTGCGTAAATTTTTGATAGCATTCTCGATGTTAATAGTAATCCTCATCATCGACATTTATTGAATCCTGCTACACTGTCCACTGTGGCAATTCTCTCCTCCTAGGTACTCTCTTATAGTCTCGCACTCAACAAGTGTGTCTCATAGGTGCTTTCACTCATGCGAATTAGATTGTCAGATGTTTTGATCGTATCGTAGTGAATGATACAGCTTTGCTTCGCCATTTCTGTCACGACCCCACAATCCGTTCCAGCTTCTCTCGAACAACTTGATGCCTAAACCAACAAGCTATTACCATGCCCTATGTTAAATTTAAATCTCAAGGCGACGAGTAACAGAGATCTCTCTGACTTTCCTCAAGTTCAACTGATTTTACCTAAGTATATAGCTGAATATATATTCGAATAAGAACTGAAACAAGTAAGTTTAAGCAAGTCCTGACAAGTAAAGGAAGGGCTAGGCTGAATAATAATTGCTGGGAAAATCCCGCAAAGCAAAAGAGAGGGAATTGCCTGACGCAACGTGACATTGGCACTGACGCACGAGGATACCTTGGTAACTGATAATGAGATGCAAAAAAGCTAGGAAAGAAAATAACAATACTAATGAATGAAAATAACTAAGGGGGCCTTGAAGAAACACCTAAATCTACTTCTTTTGTGTCCTAGCGACAAACCAAGGATTAACTTGTAAGGGCTGAACCCTGTCGAGTCATGATAACTCGTATTATAGGCGTATACAGAAAGGTCTAACCATAAATCCTTGCCATCTCTATGTTTGGAAGGAAAAGCAGTGAGCATATCCTGAAAGGTGTCTTTTTGCCGTTCAAATAGAGGGTGGCAAGCAGTGGTGTGAGACTTATAAATGCCCATTTGGTTGCAAACCTTCTACATCAAGTAACTCTCAAAGTTACTTTCCTGATCAGCATATAGGATGGTAGAATGTCCACACCCACTAAACAGACAGGAAACAAAAAAATCAGCCACTTTGAACGCTTTGCGCATTTTGCGCAAATTTCTAGAGGCCAAAGCAGATGTTGATTAAGCAGCATATAAAGAGAAGCAAAATGCAGTAATGTAGCATTGAGAAAGGCAAAGTTTTCTTATTATGGAGAGCTGTTGAGTGAAAATCAAGCAATCTTAGATATTGAAATAATTGCAAAATTTGAATGTACGAAACTTATTCTAGGTAATTGACAGAACACATGATGTGATGAAAAATATTGTGGATGAAAAATATCTGTGTGCAAATCATTCACCATAACCTTATCACAGAAACAACACAAAAAATTATATGCGACGGCTGAAGTCTTTCTCATAATGAGCTTGATATAGGGAATGCAGAAATTATATCTTATAGTAAGGTCTCACTGAGCAATATACATTTACGAAATGTTTATGCTTTGTGAAATGCGAAATGAAAACAGGGACAGGCCTAAAGCTTTTCAAAGAGATACTTTGAGCCTATCAACTATGCTTTAAGAAAAAGGGCAAACAATTTTTTTACCCCATCCTCTTACATGATCTTATTCTGTTTTTATATTTTAAATTAACTCATTTTTGCCCATTGTAGATAAATAGTCATAAAAGGAGCCTTTGCAAGTCAATCCTTTGAATATGTTTGAGGAAATGTTTGGGTTAGAGCCCTGGGTTCCAAGAAAGAAATTTTTTTTTCAGCTCTGGATTTTGGAGAACTATCAAATTCGTCGAATCCAAAATATTTAGACGTAAACATTAATCTCGAAAATGACGATGAGCAGGTAAACAATCAAACAATCTCACACGGTATTTGCTAATTCGTCACAAATGTTTTTAAGCAAAGTAAAACGGAAGGCGTTTCCTTTACGAAGCTTCTTGCGGCAAAATCTAAGCAAGGTTGAGAAGGTACCTAAAAAATTATTTGAATTTTCAACATGTTACTAGTGCAAACGTTGAGAGGTGTCTCAAAGATATTAAACGTTCGGAAGAACTAACGAATTCTGACGCCGCGAAAGGCAGACTTGCTTTTAGCAGGGAAATGAAATCGCCGATAAATTGTTATTTATTTGCCTAACTCCTAGGTTAAGCCACCTAAATATAATTTTCGGAAAGAAAATTCATTTTAGTTCATTTGGCGTCTCTTTTTGGTTTATTTTCTACGATTTCGTTCCGATCCGATCCGATTCGTTATGTTGTTTGATGTTGGACATGAAATTTGAGGAACATTCAGAAAGAGTGAAGCAATTTGATGATGAAAAACTTATGATTCCAGGACGAGCATATTTGTTCTGAATCCACAGAAGGACTTATTTAGAATATTTTGGTTTATCTTCTACGATTTTGTTTGGATCTGATTGGTTGTGTAGCTAGTTATAAGCAAGATGATGGATTCTACTTTTTTGCAAGTTTGGATTGCTACCGATGGCCAACTAAGTGAACAAATTTCTAGTATTGGCAAACAAACCAGTATTTCATTAACGGGATGGAATGATTTGCTGCATGTTGGTTCTTCTCAAATGAATCCTGATTAGAGTTTTTCGTGTAATTTATGCCATCGATCGTTAAAACAAATAGAGGTCTTAAGCTGCGTTCACACAAGCATGTTTTGCTTGACAAATTTCCTTACTCGTGTGGATCAGCAATAAGTTTTTATGACAAATTTTTCTTGAAAAGCTTTCATTGCTCGTGTGGATTGACAGCAAGTTTCCTTGTCAATTATTTTGACATCGTTCTGGCGCAGTTTATTGTGTTGCGACCCACGCTTTTCTCAAGGTAGTTGTTGCAAAACTGGTGGGTTCAGCCCGAGGCAAGCCGCAGGCAGGCCAATGGTTTGGCTGGCAGCCTAATATGAGAAATCAGACTCACAGACCCTTGCAGTTTTCAGAATTTTTTTCGGTAAGTTCTACGTTTTATATTTTGCTATCAGAGCTTTAATTCATCTACCATTTCATAAGATATTTATGCACGCACTTTAATATAATCTGACATTTATGTTTTTCTTACAGTATAGAATCTTGGTCAGTCCAAAACCTTCTTAAAGCAGACATGATGGTTAGAGAAAATTGCGCAATTTGTCAGGCGTTTGTCAAAATTAAAATTGCGAAATTTGTCAGAATTTGTCAAAATTGTCAAGTTTTACTTGTCCAGTGGTCTACAAAGGCAAGTTGGGCAAATGAAAATCTTTACTGGACAATTACACTTGTTGAAAAACTAGCACCCCTGCTTTTGAACAAGTAGACTTGTCAAAGGAAAATTGTAAAGGAAAATTTGCTCGTGTGAACGCGGCTTTTACCAGCACTTGAGATGTTTCTACAGAAAGCCTAATGAAGTTGTTGCGAAACCGAACTCAAATGTTGCCGAAGTTTGATGGTTTTTCGGATGATTTCTCGTCAAATCAATTGAACTTGATCGTCTCGCCACTGCATTCTAACACACTACCAGCTGAAGTGCTTGCTGCTGCAGAGCCAAAAACAACTCCAACAATAGAACTGACATTCTCCCAACCCCCACCAGTGCCGATTGGGGGGGGGATGACCTTAGATGACGTGGAAATGTCTGTGGATTGTATTAGACAGGGCATATGCTAAAATCATCTCACATCTCACCTAACGTTTGTTTTTATGATTGATAATTGTTAAAGGGGCCTTAGACTATCAGATTCTGCCAGGTACCTTTTTTAAAAAAGTTGTCACGTGATTGATGACGTCACTAGGGGTAAAAATTGACAGAAAATCAGCAATAACTTCCATCATACTACTCTGATTGAATAAATATTAACGTTCTCCCTACGTAAAGGCCGTCACTTTGATATATAAATTGAACTGATTTGCTGAATTGCATTTTTGGTCGATGATGTCGTCAAAAATATTTTTTGCCGTTTTACCTTTGAATTAACTGAAAAAAGATGAAAAACGTATTTGTTCATAAGTGCATATAAAATGTAATGAAAATATTACTTAACTACTAATGGAGAAAGTCACTATCAGAAGAATCAGTTTCTCTTCTCCCAAAGTCGTAAAATCTTCTTCCCATTCTGTATCTTCACTACCTTGAACATCTGCACTTGTTGCTTCAGAGTCAGCGGATAAGTCTGGCAGTTTTTGCTGATCGGATCGCTTTAATACAGCTCTTGATCGTTTTGTCGGCGGTGGGGCTTGATGGTCTTCATCTGCTTCGCTGTCAGCATCGTTTTCATCTTCTGCAGGCTTGCTGTCCATTTCTTATGCCTACTTGGACGAATGAGAGACAATGGAAGCTGGTTTCCTTTAAACCACGTGGGGGTGAATCGTTCAAATTGTTCACTGTATTCCCAGCCGCGCACTTGAGGATCAAGCCGTTTATAAACCGTCTACGTTTGGAGCTAAGCAGCGTAACCAGACGAAGCACCGGAGATTCATCCGTGTGATATCCTCTATCAACGACTTGGTGTCTGGTCGAACAGCGGCCGACGTTTTCGTTTTAAACGTTGATACAGCCGAATCCTTGTCTCAACGCATGTCTCTTTCAATGTACAATCAGAGTGAGTATAGCACAGTTTTGACAAACCTCTCAGCATCATGAAACGTAGCATTGAAAACAATCTCTTCAGTTCTAAGGTTTTCAATTAGTTGGCATGAAGCTTTTTCTTTAATAATCTTCGTGATTAAGTTTGTTTTTCCAACTTTATGTCGATACGAGGTGGTGCCACAACCCGTAATTGCATGCATTTGTGGAGGAGCGTTGCATATTCCACTACCGACGTAGTTGATAACTTTGTGTACATCGACAAACTTCTGATTATCTATGCACATAAAACAGGGCTCTTTGGGGTTGCACCTATTCATCGCATAGACAAGTAAAATGAATCTTATGAGATCTTCTTTGTTGTTGTCATGATTGAAAAATGCATTCCAATCATTCCCTTGAGGCATTTTCTATTCGAAACTTTTCCAAATGCACCCTCCTTCACTTTTTTTTTCTCTTGTGCTGGCTTTGATGCTGTATTTAAAGTACTGGTCGTTGACAATCTCAAGTTGCAATGCATTTGCCGAAGATGGTGGACTTGCATACTCCAGTGCTCGTGTGAACCATTCAAGATAGGTAGCCTTTGATTTGACGGAGCGTAAAAACGCCACTCTATCAATGCTCCATTTTGCTCGAATAGGTGGTGTCTCGGTAACTGCATCAGCCTCTTTGATCAGGCAGTTTTGCAGGCAAGCTTTCTCTGACTTGCGTAATGTACCGTCAGGTGTTGCAATGCTGAGGGGTACAGTTGTCAGAGGCGAAGCGAATGCTTCTTGCAAGGTGGTGGGCTTAGTTACGAAAATCCCGAAGGCCGGACGGTCTTCCATTTCAAGACATCATTATACGATATAGCACAGTCAGTCGATCGATGCACTGTAAGACCCAGCATTGCTTGCTTTGCATTTTTTTGCCGTAAAATGAGAGATTACCGAATTTTTGTTAAAATATTCTTGCCGTGCTATAACCGTGCTCATTTAGAGAAAACTGTGGGTAGCTATATTGTCGCATAGATCACCTTGTACAGTTCGGGAAGAGGGCCCTCACTGAACGAGTCAACCAATGAATCGGGAGAACTTGAAAGGGTTTGGTGGGGTTTTTTTTTAGCTTTTCTTTTATGAAGTTGGCAAATGCACGAACAAGATCTTCATCTCTGAGACAATGGCCCTTGAGTGTAGCAACACTGTATGCGGATGGATTTACTGCCGAAGAATGCACAGTCATATTTCCCAACGGGGAAAAAAACCAATCTCATCTCAAAATTCCTGGTCCAGCCATTTCTTCACGGTCGTTGTATTATTGACATTGTCAATGCCACTCTCTTCGCTATAAAGCTGGATATCACTTAGCAAATGGTGAAGCAAGTATGCTTGTTTCTTTCTGATGATTTTAATTCGAACAGCTCGAAACAAATCTGCCTTAGCGTCTTCTTTAGCTTGTTCCTGGTCATTCTCTTTACGCTCTTGAATTGTTACTGGATTCAAAGCAAACTTTATATAGCAATACTTATGATAATATACATCAATGACAAAAATATCAAACGATTGCCCCCCTTGTAGAACTGCAAATCTTTTTGCTGCTTCATGAAATCGATGATCAGGATTTTGCAGGAATATCTTCTGCCTTTGAATAAGTTGATCCTTTGAATTCTGCTGTTCACATCTACCAAGAACTCCACAATCGTATAAATTGCTATCAGAATTCGTTACATCGGCACATAAAAAACATTCCCGCTTGCTCTGTCGGTGTGTAGCCCTTGACCGAATTCGCACTTGGGTGGAAGGATCATCCTGGCTATCTTTGGCGTTATTTCGTGTTGCTCTGCGTGAATTGGTTCAAATCTTTTCTAATATGCTGCGAATTTTGTGTTAAAAATAGTCCTACAATTTGTGTGTGTTTTATCAAAAGCTTCTTCATGGCCTTTCACACGGTGGTAAACTTGTCGAAAGAAAAATTTCGGGTCAACGGAGTCTATGTCAATCTCGCTCCATTTTTTGGCCAGAGTTATGAATCCATCCTTTATTTCCTAAACATTGGAACTTTTCTTTCTTCTTTATAACTTCACTACACAACAAACAACTTTCTTCTTGACTACATTCGAGACTGATGAATGAGCCGGACGCCATGCCTTGCCTCTGTATCAAGTCAACTTGTAGCTATAATATCGTAGCTATCAACTATAAATAAATCGAACCAACACAAAATTCATCTGTTCTTTTACAACTGTGGGTTTTGCCCCATGTATTGTTAAAAAATAAAACAGGGTACGTCAAATAAACATATGCAACTTGGAGCGCTGTGTCGAAACCGCCGCAATAACGTGTTTTCATTTCAAAACAGCCATTATCTATCGGACCTGGGAGCCGCAAGGCGATAAAGACTTCACGACTTTTGGGGAATAGAAAACTGATTCTTCTGATAGTAACTTTCTCCCTTAGTAGTTAAGTAATATTTTAATTACATTTTATACGCACTTATGAACAAATACGTTTTTTCACCTTTTTTCAGTTAATTCAAAGGTAAAAGGGTAAAAAAATATTTTTGATGACGTCATCGACCAAAAAAAATGCAAGTCAGCAAATCAGTTCAATTTACATATCAAAGTGACGGCCTTTACGTGGGGAGCACATAAAACGTTAATATTTATGCAATCTGAGTAGTATGATGGAAGTTATTGCTGATTTTCTGTCAATTTTGTACCCCGAATGACGTCATCAATCACGTGACAACTGGGGTTTTTTTAAATGGTACCTGGCAGAATCTGATAGTCTAAGGCCCCTTTAACAATTATCGATCATAAAAACAAACGTTAGGCAAGATGTGAGATGATTTTAGCATATGCCCAGTTTATATATATGACGAAATCGTGTACAGGGAGCGAAACATATTTCACTTGCCGTCCGGAGCAGCGGGTAAACAGTTCATTCAAGAAATAACCACATTATTAGACATTTCGGATAGAGAATCATCCCCACTAAAAGCCATCGCTTTAAAGGCAGTTTTGATTATGCCAACTTCGTTGTTGCAGAAACCATTCAAGGGCAAAGGAGAAAAATGAATGTCTATCCCGCAGACATGCCTGTAGACTGATGCAGATTTTGATGCACTAGTTAGGAATTCACGATCCAAAGTTAAAGATTAAGGGACATTTACTTTGGAAGGCATTTTATCTTTGACACCTGAAACGCTCGGTGGGTAGTCTTCAACTATGTGCCGGTCGGCCTGCAGTGGGCGAAGCAGCCGTACATGCCATGTCTGACATATTCATGGAGGAAGCAACGGATGGAATTCTGTTGGTCGATTCATCAAATGCATTTTATGCTTTGAACCGAATGGTTTTACTGCACAACATCCGATATATATGTTCAGCTATCTCAACAAATGTTTGAAATTGCTGCAGGTTTTCCTCTCGTTCGTTATTATTATGTTTTCTATTCCGCTTCTGTCATGATGTGTTCTACTTCTAACATCTCTTACACGTGGCATTACCCACTGTGTACTAATTATGCAAAATACTACATAATTATGCAAGACAGTACATCCCTCCCTTGTCAGATTTAAAATACTAATGTTCATAAAATGTTAAGAAGTAATATACGAGCGTCCATATCGC